>JAQGBH010003689.1:0-19025 GCA_034698265.1 Sminthurinus aureus
TGTTTTGTGAATTTTGTGACTTTGACGGAAATGTGCGGAAAGTTGATGACCTTGGTTTTGTCTAAATGTTAAAATGACAAAGAATAAACCAAACCATTCGTAATAATTGTGACCTTGAGTGGGTGTCGGTCATTCACATTGACGTAGCTGTTGCCTGCTGGAGAGAATATCCACAACCCGGATCTCTCAAGCCGGGTTTGATCTATACAGCGTACACCGACTATTTGAGATTTGCATGCAAATGACACGTGCGTCCGGTTTCAATTTCGGTCGCCGGCCAATGTAATATGGAAAATGAATATATCAGATTCTCAAATCTCAAACCTCAAATCTCAGTTCTCACCAAACTGTAAATTGTAGCACCTTTTTTGTGCTAAAAATCCAAAGTAAATTTTAGAAATTCTGTCTCTAATGTCTACTATCAATTCAAGTTTTGTGAGCTGTAGACTGTAGAAATTCAACAAGGAAAAGGTTGAGAATGATTTATTGGTTTGTGTTACACTATTTTATTTCATACGGCATTTGCATCCATCGGAGGGTGTACAACTTTATGCAGTGTCCGATCCCAAACACGTCCATTTTAACAAACGGCATCCAAATCTTTCACAAAAACTTAATTCAATTCTCAATCAATCAGTCAATCTCAGACTTTTTGTTGTCTGTATTAACAACCTAAACAAAAATGGTATTTAAAATTCAAACCATGAAAATCAAAATCCAGAACCCGGAATACAGAAATCCTACCTAAAACAAGGACATGCAACTTTGGTATCAAACGTCTTTGATTAAACTTTAGAGGTATGAATTATGAATGGCGCATCTAATTCTAAGCACACGTAAAACTGATTTGTAACCGTTTCCTCTAGTGTATCATGTCATGTGTGACTTGCGGCTGGTGATTTTATGAGCTACATAATACTGTATACTGTATACTGTATTTAAATCGCAGTGCACATGCAGATTTAATTATCCACTGCATATGGAGTTTCTTGTATCTACTCATTTCTTGACTCTTGACGTTTTTAATCCAACATTTGACATTTGTCACCTCTGCTTTTGCATTTCTTATCGCTGTTTTGTGTTTTGTGCGGGTGAAATGTAGGACAAATCTCTTGCAAATGTCAAATATGAAACAAGTTGTGTGTTGTCTTGTGTGTTGTGTGGGTTTGGAAATGCATTAGTGAAATGAAATGAATTAGCAGAGTGATGATACATGAGCGTTGAGTGTTGAGTGTTGACTTAACCTTTGTGCTGATTCTGCACTCTGTACTCTGCACTTTATTGTTTTGACTTTGCACTGCTCAACTCCAAAATTATGATTGACAAGTTATTTCATTAGTCTTGAGAATTGAGAATTGAGAACACGAAACGCACGACACAAAACACAAGAACCGAGGTACAAGGTACAAGTGAAATTAAAAACTGCTATCAGACCAATCCAATTTAATGTACGTTGAGGTTTGAGTTTTGAGCTTTGACTTATGAATCAGAAATACATGCGGAGAATTTGTCGTACATGAAAGTTAAGTGGAAACTGATCCGATGAACAACGGAAAACCGCAACAAGAATGTCTTGTGATTTCCTCACCTTTCCGCTTTTACAAGGTGTAAATGGCAAATGGTAATGTAAATGTTGAATCCAATCTGAAATGTGATAAAATTAAACAATGCTCAGTTCTCAATTCTCATTGGAAATTGGAATGCTCATCGCTTTAAATGTCACTCGAAAGTCTAAAATCTAAAATTACTCAACGGTGAGCTCAAAACTCAAAATACCACAATACATTTCAAGGGAACACGGAAAATGACTCAAAACCACAAATTTGGCCTCAACAAATGTAAATTCAGGATGCAGAATCCAGGTATTTCTATTCCATTTCCTAAACACCAAACGTGAACCAAAATTCATATTCAGAATTCATAAATGCAGCAACACAAATTTTTATCCTGATGCACGATTGATGATGCCGAACGAAAATATCATGTACAGAATATTATATTTGAAATTTGAACAACTTGAACGCCGCGTGTGATTTTCGCAATCATTTTTGTCCACTAAGGTAAAAGTTGAATCATAACTTTCATATGCAAGAGTAGTTCAAAATAACAAATAAATAACTCAGTAACAGTACAGAATTCAATCTAATGATTCATTCAAAAAAATCTCAAGTTTCCATTCCATTATAAATTACAACATTCCCCATTCATCTTCATTGTTCTTGTTGCCTCCTTCCCTTCGCATTCCATCTTTTTTGGTTTGATTTTCCGTCTGTTCCATTCCCCTCGCTCTCAAGAATTTGACCTCCATTTCAATTTTCAAATCTCTGTTGTTGTAAACTTGACTTGCTCCAAGTTCCAAGTTTAATGTTCAAATCTGACAGGTTGGATTCGACTTTGAATTTGAATTTACCTGTAAATCAGTGCAAGTGTAAGTAAGAGTTATACGTTTGATGGTTCAAATATATCATTATTCACGGACAAATTCATTGAATGAGAATGACAATGACAATGAGCAAGAGAAAGAGAAAGAGAAAGAGACGGAGGAGGAAAACAAGAAGATTAGAATTAGGAAATTCTCTGCATTGGATTCGATTGAATTGGATTGGCCTGGATCTGAATCTGGATTCTGGATTCTGGATTCCTTTGACTCTCCCATTTTTCAATCTCCTTTTTTTCTCGTTCCTCATCTGTCTTTATCTTTACCTGTGGACTGTAGACTCTGGACTGTAAATTGCCTGTTATTTGGTAGTTGGAAATTGGAAGGGAGCAGACCCGAGCAGAGCAGATCAGAGGAGAATGTGATGAGACGTGATGTGTGTCCGTTTGTGTCTGTGTTTGTGCTCGTGCTTGTGTGATTTTCTAATGGGTCTAATATCTAATATCGAACGTGTAGAGTGTAGAATGTAGAAAGTAGAATGTAGAATACTTTTAGACTGTAGAAAACAGAGTGAAGGAGGAAGCCTCAAAAAAGTATGTGTTAGCTATCCTAGCTGCGTGATGGACTGTGAAGTATGGAATGAAATGGACTGAATTGGATTTCCACGAGGCATAAAGCATATGCTACCTTCCAAAGTATTCCAAAGTGCACATTCTCCATTCTCCATTCTACGCTCTACATTCGTTTCTGTAGTAACTTCATATTAAGATAGCAGGAACAACTAAAGTATCTTGTCCGTACTTTCTACCTTGAGCATTGAGCCACGAGCTTTAAGCAAAGCACAGAACAGAACACAGAACAGCACAGGATTCTAGATTCTAAATTCGAACGAGCGAAATGAAAAGAAGCAGAAGCAGAAGCAAGAGAAAGAGAAGGAGAGTGCGCGTGGATATTGTAGATAGATAGTTAAGTAAGGGATCCGTCTAATATAACGTCAAGTAGGAGAGTCGACTCAAGTAAAACCAACTACTTTCACTCACTCACTCACTCACAAACCGAAGCAAAAGCAACCACCCTCGCGACTCACGAGCAAACGTAGGGAAAAAGTCAAACTGGGAAGAAACCCACGTCCAAAATCCACCAGCAAAACCAAGTTATTCCAACACACCGAGTTTAGTTAGTTGTGAGGCTTCGTCCGTCGCACACCACACCACATCACGCCAAACCTCGTCAGACAACACCACATCACATCACGACTCAACATTCAATATTCAGAATTCAACGCCGTCTAAAAAATCGGCCGATACTTGTGCTCATTTGCAGTGGAGATGTACTGGATTGCGTAAAACAAATACAAACCAGAGACTAGAGACAGATAAAAAAATAAAAGTACAAATTCATTGAAAAGTAGAGACAAGGACGACGGACGACATTACAAATTACACAGTCAACTGTCAACTGTCCATAAAATAAATTCTACAACACGGACACTACATTTTTCCCCAGTTTCTATTTCAGTCTCCGTCTCCGTCTCTGTCTCTTTACTTTCTTTGATTACTTTCCTCTCCCGTTTCTTTCTTTCCTTTCTGTGGATTTTCCCTGTTTAGACGGATTCTTGATTCTGGATTCTGGAATCTTGATCAAGTCTAGACTCTAGACCTTTTATTTTCCATTGCACAAACAACAGATGCGAACCAGGTTGTTTGATTTTTCTTCTGACTTTTTTCTCCAGTTTCTAGTTTCTCTAGTGTCTCAAATCTCAAGTCTCGAGTCTCCAGTTTATCCAGTCTTCAGTTTCCAGTCAAGTCCAGTTCAATGCAGTTCAGTGTACATAGTTTTACTGTTGTTGAGTTAAGTGGAGCTGAGTCTTGAGTTGAGTCGAGTCGAGTGTTGAGTGGGTTTACTCTAGATTGATTGTGTTTTGTGTTTCTATTTGTGGTTATTTTTGCACTGGATTCACTTTGGACTTTGAATAGACCTTGAACCTTGAACGTTCAACTGACTTGGATTTGGATTTGGACGTGAATGGAGATAAAATGTGTGTAAATGTCGGATGTTGACTATTCAGTGTCTCTTCAGAGTTTAAGTCTAGAGTCTAGAGTCTAGAGTCTAGAGTGAAGAGTCAAGAGCGTGAAGTCCAATATCCAATTTAAGTGAACTGATCCTGGATTTTGGACTTTGGATTTTACACGGGGAGAAAATAAAGGAAAAAACTAACCAAGGACAATTTACAATTTACAATCTGAAATTTATTTACAATTGCAATTACAATTACCATTACGTAACGATTCTACATTCTACAAGTCTACACAGATGAAAGTCATTGCCAGACAGATTTATCTATTATCTAATACCGTTGAGAAAACCCAAGACAACAGAACCAAGCGGTGAACAAAACATAAAAAGTGCAAGAAACATGGGATTATATAATTCCTAGTTTTTCATGCAACATGTGTTTTGAAGCCAGTGTCGAGTGACCAGTGACCGTGACCGTGAAAACGGGAGTAAAGGAACAAAAAGGTGGAAGTGAATAAAATACCGAAAGAATCTAATCAATATTTTTATCTCTCACAATCAGTTACCTCACAAAACACGAAAGGTTTGCTGGATTTTCTACTGATCTTTAGTGTGTGAGTTTGGCATTAAAAAAGGAGCAAACGGCCTTCAAGCATTCAGAATTCAGTGTAAGGATTTATAAATTGCAATTTTTCTCCTTGTTTAGTACATAATGTTATATCTCTAGTCTTCTCGAATACCAACTTGTTTTTCGATCTTGGTTGACGTAAGTGTTCCAAGCACCGGGATTTTAACAAACGGCGTTGAATTTAATCTAAGTCAAATTGATTTTTGTCCTGTTAATTCCGCTACTCAAGTTTTTCTTTCTTTCTCTTGTCCCTTGTCAAAAGAGTATACTTTAAAAATGACTTGGAAAAGTTGGCAATCGGTAAATGACAATTGACAAATGACTGTAAAAACCTTGAGGAAATCTTGAAAATTATGATGATAAATGACAAATTACGCGGGTTGAGTTCATAAATTTCCTGTTTTTGCTTCCATCCATCAATTTTCCTGTTTTGCTTCGGTGTGGCTCCGCTCGGTGATTTTACTTGATTTTTTATGGGGTTTGTATTACTTTTTGGACTTGGGTTTGGATTTGGGCTGAATCTGAGTTGATTTTGATGTTGATGCTGCAAAGAGTTTGAAATGGTAAAAAGTCAAATTCATACTTCTGCTGGTTTTTCCGTTGCCAACTTTTGGATTCTTTTTTATGCATATGAAAGTAAATGTGGAAAAAGTATGGAGTAGAAAAAATTGTCGTTGTTGTCGTTGTCGCTGTCATCATTTCTCTGGTAGCTATACAATTTTCAGTGTATTCAATTGTATTTAAGATTTCTTTGTAGGTTTTTCCTCCGTTTCCTTTTTTTCTATTAGCCGTATTGTCATTTCCCTCCTTTTCATCCTCATTCTTTCGTTTCTTCTTCGTTTTCGTCTCCTACTTCTGCTGCTTCTGTTTCTCATGTTTCTATTGAAGGTTGAAGATTGGAGATTGAAGGATGAGCAAAGGAAAAGGACGAAGAAAAATCTACAATCTACAGTTGGCAACTTTACAAAGTAACGGATTCGAGAACGAGAAAAAATCAGCCGTCTTGTGTCTTGTTTTCTGTCTCATCTCATGTTCTTTGCTTCTTTACTTTGTAGAAATACAAACGACTTGGCTTTGGCTTTGACTTTGGCTCCGTCTTAAAATTGATCTCAGTCAGTCTCATGTTGAAAGTTTAGTTTGTATTTATATTTCAAGTATGTAGTCAAATACGAATAGTCAAAAGTTGCCAAAGTATCAATAAGCGTCATTGTCTATTTTAAATTTCCTATTTTATGCTTCTTAATTTGAGTTTCATCTCCATTTTCCTTTATTATTGTTTATTTAATTTCACAAGAAGGAGAAGGAAAAGAAAGGGATTCCAAATTCCAACTTGCAGGAAAACATTTCAAAATTTCAATAACATTTAAAAAAAATTCATGCCTTATCAGAAAATTCACAAGTTGACTCAAAAACTAGCGACTAGAAAATAAAACCAAAACCAAGTCTACAGACATTTGTTACACAGAAAAATACTTATGACGAGAATGCATTTAAATTTTAAATTGCCTTGTTCGTTGTTCGTTTTTGCAGGCAGGAAAAACGTCGCATGTAAAATGTCAAGAGATTCTAAAGAAAAGAACGGACAAAACTGTCTCCATAGAAAACAGAATAGAGAAAATAAGAAAGAGCGAGGGAAAAATAGAGGCGTAAAAAATAGCCAATTTAATCGATGAAGAAATCCAAAATCCGCTTGTCCTTTTGTGCTTTGTGTTTTGTGTTTTGGGTTTTGTGCCGGTTCGTGCCGTAGGCTGTCGGTTGTCAGCTGTAAACTTTGCGAATTTCCTGGTGACAACGTCTTTTAAGTATCATGTGCAGTTGAATCTCGACTCTCGACTTCAGAATTCTGGAATATAGACTCTTCTTGTTCATGTTCATGTTGTCAATTGCATTACCCTGAATTCTGAATTCTAGACTCTTGACTTTGGACTTTGGACTTTGAACACTGAACATTGAACTCGGAGCTGTTAGCTCTAAACTTGTCTCATTGAAAATCGCGTGTTTGCTAAAAACTGGGAGCTGAAAGCGGAAAAAGATGTAAAATAATGTCTTGGGACGTTCGCCTTGGGCTTTGGTTTGGTTTGGTTTTGGCTTTTGACTTGGTTTTGGTTTCGGACAAATAGACTCAACTTCCGATTCTATTTCCATTCACATTGATCATTGATCGCTTATCCTTCACGTTAAAAGTTAACTGTCAGAGTCACGAACATGAAAACATTATGATGGTGACTTTTGACGCTTCGTTTCATGTTTGATGCACGGAATATAAAAAGTAGAACTAAAAGAAGTGATGCGTTGTGCGTTATGTTATGCGTGTGTCGATGTGTCAATGGGTGAATTGAGCGCCGATAGAAATTTTGGTGTTGCGGAGTGTGGCAACAGTCGAAAGTTGCATAAATATTTTTCTCCTCTCTCGAAGGCTTTCAACTCATGAGTCATAACTTTTCAACCAAACAATTTTCTTTTCCATTGTTCCTTCTGCGTTTTTTACTCTTTATTCTGTTGGTATTGGCCTCTGCCAGTTTACTTTTTCAAAATGACGAATCAAGAATGAAATCGGATATCACACGAACTCGGTGCAGGTGCCAGTGGGTGGTCCATTGAGTTTTTGTACCATTTTTCCTCATTATTTGGATCCATCTCCAATTTTCAATCCGTTCGTCAGCCGACATTCGTCAATTCGTCATTCGTCAATTTCTCAGCTGGCAACTGGCGATTGCAAAGTGCTAATCAATGGCAGATGGAAATTCTCACGATATCCATTTCCAATACTCAACACCCAAAGCTCAATGCTCAATACATGTCAAACTTTCAATGTCCGTTCTATTTTCTATTTTCTGCTTTCCACTGAAATTCCAAGGAGATTTGATCCTCTATTTTTTTCTCTTCCTCGTTGCCGTTGTCGTTTTCTGGTTTCCGATTCCCAGTTTTGTCATCTAATACCAAAACCAACAGCAAACTTCTTGCACTACATTTGTTCCGCGTACACTTACTTTAGGTAGTGTTGGTGCTATTTTGGGTTCAATTGAGTTGAATTTCTCTGCTCTCTGCTCTAGTTTTTACTGTGACATGCATTTAGACGTTCGCGTCTCTGGTTTCTGGTTCTAGTTCTAGTTCTAGTTCTAGACTTGAGTCTTGAGTCTTGAGTCTTGAGTCTTGATACTGGAGTTTTGAGTAGGATCTTAAATGGATATTCGATATTTCATGTTGATATTGTTTTCAATTTTTTCTATTACATTTCAACTTTTTTCAGCGTGTGCAGAAACATTGGCGATGACTTTAGACTGTAAAAGAATAAAAAAAGCCAAGGGCCAAGAGCCAAGTAAAACATTTTAAGGTCGGCAGTCGACAATCTACAAGACAATTTGCAATTTTCCAAATACTTTGAAAATTGCAGGTTGAAGATTTATGTCTGTTCATTTTGCAATTTTCTATGATATTTTCAATGTTCAATATCCAATGTTTTATTACACACATAATTTGGAATAAGTTGCACGTCGCTTATTTTCCTTGGGTCACAATTCCACGTTCACTTTAGTTAGGATGAAGAGAGATTTGAAGAGAAATGCTAGACACAAATGCGTAAAAGTGGCGAGTAAAAAGTGAACAAATGACGACAAATTTGAAATTACTTGTTAACTCGCCTCAGCTTGTTTTGGTTTGGTTTGACTTTGCATTTTTCGTCATTTTCCATAGTTTTTCTACCGCTACGTTTGCTTTGTACTTGTCGTTGGCAATTGGCAATCGGCATTTTGGGAAGTGAAAAAAGGGAGAACAACGACGGACTCACATACAATTGTTCACATGCACATATATTTGCTGTAAACAGTTTGTAGTTTCTAGAGTCGCCCTTTCAAAGTTCCAGCTTCAAATGTAACTGGCGTTTACGAGAGCTGAACATTTGGAATTTGGAAAACATTTAGAAAAACTTTGTTTTATTTTTTAGTGCGACTAAACATTTTTGTGTGTGAAGCAGAACAGAAGAAAAGAGAGCCGAAGAATTGAGCATTGAGAATAAAATGTCGCACAATGACATGAATTGTGTGTGATTCATCTTTACTGTTATTGTTATGACTTTTTCATGTTCTTTTTCCTTTGTACTTTTGAGTTTGGGTTTGGAGTTTGGAGATTTGAGTCCTGTAGCAATGTAATGACTTGACTTGATATTACGTGATATGTTTTGTGTAGAATGTAGAAATAGATGCAAACGCTGCATATTTCTCCCTACCGCTGACTGCCGACCGCCTACCCCATGTCCCGTGTAAAATGTGCATATGCCTATTGTAATGACCAAGAACCAAGAACCAAAAAAGCAAGAAAAGCAAGAATGTGACAGAAATTGAAAGAAATTATAGAGAAGAAAACAAAATTCTGAAACTTAAACTTGAGTCTGGAGTTTGGAGTTTGGATACATTTTTAAATTGGATTGTGCAATGCTCAATGTGCATTTTGCTTAGATAAAAGGATTTTATGACTAAATTATGCATTTCAAATGACGTGTGTGCAGAATTTTTAGCAGTTAAAATCTTCATTTCCTTGCATTTCTCCAGTCTCCAGTTTTCCAGTGTTCCAGTATTCACTCTGTAATTTTGAGCTTGGAGTTTTGAGTTTTGAGGTCTCCAGATTTCTCTTAAACTTGTCCGGATCAAGAAAAAAGGCAAAAAATAAAAGTAAAATTTAAGGATGTCAGATGTCAACCCGTCATATTTATTTTATTTTTGTGTAATTAAATAGTACACAGATAACTAGTTGGACTTCAAATGCCTTGTAATTTTGAGGTTTGCCTTTTTTTAAAGGAAAAAAATCAACAAGAGAAATAATTCAAAGTGAAAAAAATGATTATTTAAAATGATAAAGCTGGACGCCGGTTGGAAAATTAATCCAGTTTGCATTCCTACTTTGATTTACAGATAACATGTTGGGATAATACTGAAAATTTATTATCTTCAAGATTGATCCAAGTTAAAGTACTTTTATCATATTGGAGTTTTGAGTTTAGCAAAGTTGGCATCGATTGTTCATATTGTATTTGTTTACATTTTTTTCCGTGTACCGCTTGTCGCCTGGAATCTGGAATTCTGATTGAATTTCTGGCTTCTAGTTTCTGGTTATGACTTGAGAAGTGAGACCATTCGTCCATCTTATCGACCATTTTCTCGCTTATTGTTTGTCGGCATACTGCATATTGTTTGGAATTCCGAGTGCAGAGTGCAGTAAAGAGTGTGTATTTTGCATTTTGTATAGAGTGCTAAAGAAAAGGAGAAAACGGATAATATTGTCCTGATTTCTAATGCACGAGGTAGACAAACCAAACATGCCAAATTACAAATTATGTAAGTAGCACAAACAACACACAGCACAGCACAGCACAGTCAATGACAATGCGAATCCGAATGTGAATGAAAAGGAATGTTGAATGCCGAATGTAAAAATCTACATACCTGAAGGAAAATGTTTACGTCACACAGTGAATTGTGATACATTTTTACAGTTTCGGTAGTGGTGTGAGCTTGCCTTCTATTTCTGTTTTTTGTACCTAGCTCCTAGTGAAAGGGGAAGAAAAATGAGAGCTTACCTTTTACTCTTTATTCTACTTTTTATGTTCGTAGTGTGACACCAGGCACAAGACTCAAGACAACATCGGGCCAAAGCAAAGGAGAGCTTAACTTTTAACCCTGACGAACCTAAAACCCACAATTCGCATGTACAATATAGAATACACACTGAATTTATGCCACATGATAATGACACCCGTAATGATAATGGATCGCTCTCGACTCTCAACTCTCAACTATTATCTACGAAATATCTACGAATGGCACATGTGAATAAAACCTTGTGAGGTGCAAAATGCATAAAAAAGAGGAAAAGGAAAAGAAGAAAAAGAGTGAATGTAGCTTAAAAAATGTATCTTTCTTTACATTTTAAACTTTTGAGTTTGGAGTTTGTGCATCTTCGTCTTTTGATTCCAAATCTGAATGTGAATCTAAAATCTAAGTCTATACTAAATCTAGAATCTAGAATCTGGAGCTTGGAACATATTATAAATCATTGTCCACATTCTCGTAGTTCAAAGAGTCCTCCACATTTTCTCTATCATGTTTGCTTTCTCTGTATGGCAATTTTTCTTTATACTTTTGAACACGATGAAATTTCATATTTCTTACAGAAAAGACTGTTTTAGTAACGAGTTTTAATTTTTAATGGATGCAAATTGTAAACGCAGTGCTCATCAATTCTGTATTCTGTGACATTTGAAATAAAATAATTGAAATTTGAACCTTTGAACTATTTTGTGTAATGTGTATTTTGGTCACTCTGTGAGGGTTTCTTGTGTCGTATGGTTTTTCTCGACGTTCATGCCAGAGTCCTTTCAAACCTGCAGGGAAACAAATTTGTCAGCGCGACTAATTTTTACAAACGGCGTTGAAATTTTACAAAATCAGAATAAATACTCTAGATACGAGAATCTATCTAAAATGTTTTAAAATGTTAATTGTTTCTTTTGGTTCATATTTGTAAATGCAAATCCATCACTCAAGGCTCAAAGCTCAAGGCTCAAGGGGAATTTTACAGAGAGAAATCAAACCCATTTATTCCTTTTTCTGATCTGAACCTTTAAATCTTGCGATTCTCAACCCAGTAAATATTTTTCTTGTGTTCATCCGCTTTCTACAAAAATGTCTTCTCTCTTCTGTATTTTTTCTACAATAGTTGTGGCTGAAATATTGAAATATTGAATGTAAACTGAATCCAGGCATTTTCCTGTCAACTGTCAACACAAAACTCCAAATCTACGTACAAATCCATTATGCATTAAAAGTTAAACGTCAACTGTCAACTTTGGCATGACTTGTAAATTTACTCTGGATCTAGTTCTGGATTTTGGATTTTGGAAGTTTTGTCATTCACAAAAAGACGACAGTATAAAAAAGACGTGCATAATTTTGCTCCTGCCTACGTCAATAAATGTGGATAATGGGACCTGTATTGAAAATCACATGACTCGAATATCGAGTATCCAGTATTGACTATTGACTCTGACTATAGCGAATGGAAAGAAAATTGGCTCATTTAACTATTCACTCGTCACTTTTCCTAAATTGTCCACAGCCCACAGCCACCACGTTTTCTCTGTACAAATGCACATGACCATTTATAAGGGAAAAGCGCATTTTCTGTCTGTGTTCTGGAGTGAAAGTAGAGCGTAGACAACATAATAAATTGAGATAATACGTATAAACGATCCCCAATTTTTCTCTTTCTCTATCTCACGGCCGATGGTTGACTACCGCGCCGTTTACCGTTTTCTGTCTTTGTATACGTACATTACTTGTCTTAGATTTATAATAATATCCAGTGGTTTCCCACAAATGACAAAATGAAATTTAAGACTCTCCCAAATCTAGAATCTGGAATCTAGATTCTAGACTCTGCAGTAGAAAATGACTGGAAAGAGTGATGAGTGGTGATATTATTTATGTAAATACTCTATCTCGCTCTTCCTCTGTCTGTTTCTTTTGCTTTTCCAGAAAATACTATATTTATAATAAAATAATGGACAAGTTGAGGAGCAAAGCGTAAGTAAATATTGTGGACAAGGACAAAGAAAATGGCATGCTTTTTACCTTTGAAAATGATGGAACTAACGATCCATCAACAGACATTCACCATTCACCATTCACGATACTCGTACAGATAAGTACACAAAACAGAAAATAGAAAGGTAAAATCATGGGGATTTATTTATTTATCACAAGTCAGAAGGCAACTCCACTCCGTTCAGCTTAGTTCAGCTCAGTGAGGAAAGCAAAGCAGGGAAATATCTGTAATTTGGCATAGGTAAAACTGGGCGAGTAGTTGAGCGTTGAGTGTAGAGTGCTGAGTGTAAATGTGGGCATTATCGCTATTTTCCTATTTTAGCATTTTCCTACACAACACAACACACAAAGAGATAGAATGACACACGTGTGTCATTTACTATTTACTACGCTTTATATGCACAATGTACAATGAGCACAGAACACACAACAGCCATTCTCTATACTCCATTCTACTCGTGAATATCTATTTATCACAGCAAAGAAGGAAATAAATATGCACGATATCTGCCATTTCTATTATTTCCGTCATTCTCAACTCACAATACTCTGAACACTATCGTCACTTTGCTCGTTGTTCGTTGTTTGTCATATCTCCTTCGTTTCTCTCTCTGCTTCTGTTTCTCTTTCCGTTTGGCTCCGGGTTTGAGTTTGAGTTTCCTTCGTCCATTCTCTAGCCGTTTTTCCGCCTTCAGTTCCCACTCCTCACATTTCACAATTCACAAAAGCTGAAAAGGATGAACGAGGAACGAGCTCCGAGTTTGGAGCTTGGAACCGTCTTACATTTCGCATTCATGTTCGTGTGTACATTGTACATTTTATATACTGTAGACTGTAGATTGTAGATGTTTCAGGGTGGTGTGAAAAATAGAGGGAAAATGTTATTTTCCCACTTTCCACTTTGCTATTCCAGCTTTTCTTACATCATTTTTCTAGATTCTAGATTCTAGAGTGTAAACAGAGCAGAGTTTGGAGTTTGTCTGAGTTTGGCTCAGGTTGGAAGTTGGATCGACTAATGTAATGTAATGGCTAATGGTGAGAAAAATAATGTGTCTCCTGATATTTCAATGTCTTTTAATGTACCACACATTTTATACCATATTTTATATCACCCGTCTCGTCTATCTTCAAACTACACATATCTCTACAACGTATAGCACAAAATAATAGAGAAAACTCTAGACTCAAAACTATAGACTGAAAAGATAACACTTTTCTCCAATTTCCTCAGCTATTTTAGTCATGTAAAATACCTACTCAATTTTCTTGGAGGTTGAATGTTAAATCCACTGGAATTTCCATGTCGGGTTTCCAGCAATATTTAGAGTCTAAGTAGTTTTTATGTAGTTTGTGGCATAAAATATAAAATGTCGTTTGTCATTTGAATATTGAATTGTATTTAGTTCCGAAATTGTCTGCAATATAAATTTTACACTTGGAATTCAGAATTCAGAACGCGGAGAATCCTAAAATTACATGTATTTTTATGTAAAGTACGAATACGAATTACGAAGAGCGTATTTCGTATTTCCTATGTGTAATTACCAGGGAAGGAAAAAACTTGACTTCTAAACCTCCAAACTCCAAACTCCAAACTCCAAGTCAAATAACAAATCATGAAGAATTACACAGTTTTTATTTGTGTTTGTATTTTCCATGATATTTTAGTGAGAGTAATCAACGTGATGATAATAATAAAGATAATGATGCCATTGCATTGACATCATCGTTGTCATCATCATCGTGCCGATGGGAAAATTTATCCATCTACAAGTTTTTAGAATGAGGGAGCGAGAAAGCTGAATTCAAAGCAATTCAAATCAACTTGATTCAATTCAACTCCGCTCAACTTTTAACTGCTGGCAATTTGGCAAACGGTCCATGCAATTCATTTCAATTTCAGACTTTAGACGCTCCGTTTTCCCTCCATCTTTCTTCATTCCATTCGTCATTGGAGTTGGCATTGGCATTTGGCATTGGAGTTTTGAGCTTGGAGATTCGAGTTTTGAGCTGTAGCTATATTTTTTTATGTATTATTTGCTGTGAAAACAGAAATACGAAATACGGCACAAATCTAGAATCTAGAAATCAAGAAACGTGGAAATATGAAAGTAAATTACAAAGATTCACTAGGAGTTTGTTTGACTTTTGACTTGTATTTGTATTTGTGTAACTTTTTCTTGCTTCTTGTTATTTGGTTAACCTGCCAAATTTCAGGTGTATCATGTTTAATCTGTAAATAGTTGGATGAGTATTTTGACATCCTCCTCAATTTTATACCTGTCTTGCTTCTCTGTTTACATACTCAATACTCAACGAAGAAACTGGGAAATGTGAAACGGGAAAAGAGAAGATAGCTGTGCGAGATATTGAGTATCTGTAGTTTAGTTTAGAGTTTAGACTATATTCAAAGTTCACTCCTCATATTTTAAAGTCATGAGAATTCTGAGTGAAAAACAGAAATGGAATTGAGACTGAGACTGAGAAAACGTGGGTAAATTCTTTTTTCACACTTTAACTCTAAATTTGACTCGGTTTAGTTGAGTCTAGATTCTAGAATCCATAATCTAGAATCTAGATGAAAGATGAGATGAATGAAAAAGAGAGTAAACCGGGGTAAAAATAAAATTATTTATGTCAATTTCCGCAATATTTGAAAACTTGGATAGTCTTTTTGCTCATTTCTACATTTTATACATGTTTCAAATGGATTTACATTTCAATTTCCACTTTTATTACTTTGATCATGATTCATGATTCATCGTATTATTTTTTATGTGGTGTTTCTTATTGGGTGTTTTGTGTGGCCCGGGATGATTTTATTTAAATGATTCGCCCTTGTTCGTTGTCTGTGGTCTGTACTCCAATTGCAGATTTTGATTTTTGACACATGAAATTGGAAATTGAAAATAAATGCAGTGTTAGATTTATTGCTGAAAATTCATGTTTTTTCCATTTGAATTTGGGTTTGGTTTCGGGTTTTTGGGCGTGTAGGCCAAAACAAAAATGTTTGCAGCCTTCATATAAAATGTATGGAGAATTTATAGAATCTGTATTGCATTTGCATGGGATGTTGTGAATATTGAGCATTGAGGATTGAAGAGCAGAATGAAGGTCGTTAAATCAACCAGATAAAAAGAGTAGAGGAGTAGGACGAGAAAAATAGGAAAAGAGTAGAGGACTTGAGACTTGTTCAATAACCACAAATCAGACAAACAGTTTCAAAATTATTACAACGGACTGGCTTTTGACTTTACAAGTACAAGTGCAACTTGGCAAATTTCATTTCACTGCATCCATATTGCCATTGCATCCGCAATCGGCAGCGGTACGTATGAATGCAAAAAAAGTTTTGAGCCATAAGGCACATAGATATGGAAATTGGTACACAAAACATTTGCATTTTCCTCTGTTTCCGTTGAAAATGGAGAATGGAGAATTGAGCAATCAAGTCTAAATTTAAACATTGTGTCACAGTTCAAAAGTTAAAAAGTCATTAGATCGCAGAGTGACGAGTGAAGAGTCATCAGCTCGTTGATCCACTCAAGATGCAAGATTCAAGAAAATCCATAATATTCAAACGGATAAGACAAAGTTTGAACACAAACAAAGTCGTGCTAAATTATAAATTGAAGTCAAAAAGACTTGAGTGCTCAATATTCAGTGCAAAAGTTGCACAATGCAATTTACATTTGTATTTTTCAGATTAATTCTTTTGTCCACAAGAAAGTGTAAAATTATATTGCATTTATTTGCAAAATAAACCTAGGTTAAAAGCTCTGTGTTCACATGGCGTACAATAAGAATTAAAATTTCAAACGGCGTCAGAACTCAGAAAATGATGCTGGAATTTTATGCTGCTAAAATGATTTTCATTCGTCATTCCTGTTTTAAATGCAAGTAATAATCGTAAATTAGGATTTGTGATACAAATTGTGGATTGTGGATTGCAGATGAGATAATATATTTTATTATGTGGTTCTTTGTGGTTTTCATACTTTGGTTTTTCCTCTTGAATCTTGAATCTTGCATTTGTAATTTATACTTTGCACTCTAATTTAATCTACATGCATCTGAATGTAGAATGTAATTTGAGGTTTTACTTTGTGTTATTACCCAAATGCAAAATTTTCACAGACAAATTAATGATTATTTTCGTTTCTTGTACACTGTGCAGTGTACATTGTACAAATTACAGACATGTTAATTACGCTCTGCACTTTTTACTCTTTACTCTTCACTCTGCAACACTTGCGCAACATTAAACATTAAGAATCCAGAATCAAGTCTCTCAAATCTCAAATCTCAAGACTCAAGACTTGAGACAGTTTTAATAGGAGGAGGAAATGGATGAAAAAATAGTAATGAAAGAAAAACATTCAAAGACTGAGACTCGAGACTCGAGGATTTTTCCTTTCATCATCGTCGTAATTATCATCGTAATTTCCTTGCCTCTTGCCGCTGCCGCCACACACTTTGATTCTCTTTCTACTGCATATTTTATCTGCATTTTCTAGTCAGAATTCCACATGTGAGTGCATTTTAGAGATGAACTCTTCCCTATCTTTTTTATCCCCTTCGCATTCTCCATCAAGTGCTGAGTATGGAGTGAAGAGTGAAGAGTGTAGAGCGAACCAGAGTGTTTTCAATTTATGTTGTAACTTGTAGATTCTAGAGTCTAGATTATGGATTCTGGATTTTTGATACAGCTTCTTTTGCTGCTCTTTATTCGTTATTCACAACTCACAATTCACAACTCACAGTGGAATTTTATTTACTCGTTATTCTGTGTTCTGTTGCGCATTGGGACATCAATGAAATAAAATGAAATCTACTCTCTCTCTGCTCTACATATTTTCTACTATTCAAATTCATATTCATAAATGTAACTCGAAAGTCAAAAGTAGAGTTGATGTCTACTTTGAGAGATTTTGAATGGCTCAGCGGAGAATCAAAATCCAAAGGCAAAGCAAAGGCAAAACCAACACCAGATTCAGGTTTTTGGATTCTGGATTCAAAGCTAAATGTCAAAAGGTTGACTTGACTTTGGCGTTGACTGTGATATGTACAAAGAATAAAGAATAAAGCAAAAAGATAGACGGAGGAATTTCCTATATTTTCTCTGTTAAATGTTACGTAAAAGGTTGAAAGCTCAACTCTCAATTTGATCCAGCTCAACTCTCAACTCGACACTCGACTCATCACATTTAGGATTTAGAATGTGGATTTATGCACAACGAACAACTTTGCTTTTACACATGTGAAAGCAACGGAAAAAATATGACTTTTATGCCTACTTTTTATATAGAATTTCGAATTTGGAGTAATGGGCACTTTTTACTTTTTATGTTCCAAAATCCAAAATGTTTCCTGTCATTCCATCTCTTTTCTCTATTTTCTCTGTTGAGTGTTGACTGTAAAGTCATCCTCATCGTCCAAGTTATTGTGAATTGTGATCTGCGAGAAATGAAGGGAAAGAAACTCAGAGGAATCAAATTGAGCTCAGGATCGAAATTCAGAGCCACATTTACTTAAAATCTCAAGTCTCGCGACTCGCGAGTTTTGCACTCACTTGAACTTGTGTTCAATCCTTTGGCTTCAGACTTTCTCTGTGACGTCTTCAGGCCTTATTTTGTAAATTTTTCAGTAACGGTCCCACAGAAATCCATTTTTATCTAGTGTAAGCTAAAGAACAGGCTCATTTTATCTAGTGTAAGTTTAGTTGCCAGATTTGAGACCCTCAAAAACTCCGCCCCACAGATTTATCGAAAAATTCCGATTTTGTCCAGTGTTAGCTGTTTTGTCGCTATTATTTCAGTAAAGTAGCTGTAATTTTTGTAAATCCATGAATTTGCGTGGAAGCTGATCGGTTGCAAATTTTGTTACTTGTCCCCAAAAATTGTGCTTTGCCCGTTGGAAGACTAGTCAAAGCTAGAGAATTCTAGTTGCTCGAGCGAAGCGAGAAACTTTTTGAAAAGCAGCTGGGCTGTAAGTGCGTCGTACGTTCATTTTGAGTTCCATTTCGAACCTTTTTATGACATCCAGAGTTTTAATGGATGCATCTTGAAAATCGTGTACATTTTTATACAACGGGAATTTATTTTGGTGAGAGCAGTTTCTTTTGAATACCTGTTTTTTACAAATTTAAGAGAATAGCTCTGGCTGTTTTTGGCGTAAGCGGAAAAATCCTGATCCATTTTGCTTGTACGTTGCTTTAGTTTACGCGACAGACCAACGTTTTGAGTGATTTTTGCTTTCAATACCAAAATTCGTTGAGGTTTAGTTT
The DNA here is from genome assembly GCA_034698265.1 of Sminthurinus aureus. NCBI lineage: Eukaryota > Metazoa > Arthropoda > Collembola > Symphypleona > Katiannidae > Sminthurinus > Sminthurinus aureus. The sequence continues at coordinate 18,906 of JAQGBH010003689.1, forward strand.
CGGATCCCGAGGTTGTCGAATAGTAAAAGACTAAAATAAAAATCTGCTTTTCTCAAACCGCCTGTTTTTAACGAGCTTAAAATTTTGGGATTTGATCTCCATTTAACAAATTATCAAAAA
>JAQGBH010003690.1:0-19023 GCA_034698265.1 Sminthurinus aureus
ACATTGATGGATCAACTACTTCAAATGAATCCCAGATCTAGAAATGGAAATGGAAATGGAAAACCAAAGCGAGGTATGCGTTTTTATTCACTCCAGTTTCTTCGAGTCTTGAGCAAGAATTTCAAGTGTTTTGAACAAACTGGTAACGTTGGTTTTTGTCGTGTTTTAATTTGTGGGATTTCTGCCGCGGGAAAACGGAAACCAGGAGCTCAAATCCGTTTCGTCTCAACATCAACGTCAACCACAGCTCGAGGCTCTCGAGAGCCACATGAAGAAGGTCAAGGTCAAGGTCAAATAGAGGTCATTGAGAAAGAATCCGTGTCTCAAGTTTGTCCTCGTTCTCGTCCGCGCCCTCTGTTGACGTGGCCACCGCAATATTCACTGGATGAACTCGTGGCCAAACTGCTGCCACTTTTGCTAATGCCTACGGCCCTTTTCACGTTGCTCCTGTTCGCAAGTGATCCAACTCGTTCTCATCTTTTGTACTCGTCTCTTCCGGCAGCATATCAAAATGTCTACAGTTTCCTCGGCCTTTTAACCTTTGAGGCGATTTGCATGGCCAGCGTGTATTTTACAGCAAGTTTCGCCGTTGTCACTCAAGTCCTGTTCTTTGGCAAAGTTCAGTTGGAATTCAAACGAATGGATCTTCAACTCAGGTGAAAAAATCAAAATCTTTAAATTATTTTGCACAAGTTTGCTAATTTCCCCCCCATTTTTCTTTAGAAATCTACAGTTGCAAAATGACTCACTAGAAATCGGAATGGAAATCGGAGGTGGAGAAATGACAAGAACAATTGAGATTCTGCGTCAAATTTTGAAGGAGGTCCGCGAACTCGTTGTCCTGACTGAGCTCTTCAACCGCTGTTTCCCGCTCTGCATCTTTGCCTGGAAAATCTGCTCTCTGTCCATGTCCATCATCTTTTACTTTTTTGTCATTCGCCATCATGCAGATTTTCCATTTCTCGGCCTTTTTACGGGCTACGGCGCAACGACCATTACTTTGGTGTACACCATCATGTACGGACACGCCTTTTCCATTCCCGGACGAATGAGCGAATTGAAGAATGGATTTTTCCTAACTACTCAAAAAATAGCAGGAAATGGTCAGCAAACATCCGCATCAAAAGCCAATGCCAATGCCAAAAATCTCCGGGCTGAGATGAAGAGAGAAATGATGAGAATTCGCGGTGTTGGAGTAAAAGTTGGGAGTTTCCACACACTCGAAAGGGAAAGTACCCCAAATTTTGTGGACTTTGTAGTGAAAAATGTGCTCAATCTACTCGTCACATTTCCACGATAACGAAAATAAAAAAAAACAATCTGACCACGAGGTAAAATGTCCACCATTTTATTTCTTGAAATTTGGTGGTAGAAAAATAAATAGCTCTTTTAAGATTGTTTTGCACTGTCAAAATGAATATTTGAATATTTGAATTTTTCCAAACTCAGAAATGTTCCCGAAAACTTTGCGGAATATTTAATATTTTCTATTTGGTGGGCTTGTTGATATGTTTTAAGGACGAATTAAATGATGCGAGATAATTCAGACTATCAAGTGTTTATTATTTATTCTACTTTAACTTTTAACTTATATTTTTCATGACACATAATCAATACTCTGTACAGATGAAAAATAAAATTTACAGAGACGACACAACATATAAAATAATTAGCATTTTCATGGAAAAGCAAACACACAGTTTGTTGAGCAACAAATTCAATTTCAACTTTTTATTCCACAGGTGACAAGTGAAAAAGCTAAAAATACTTTGATGTGCCCCCCAGTTTCCGAATCAGTCAGTGTTTTTGCACGTGGGCAGGAAAACTGCCAAAACTTGACTTGAATTTCAATTTTTGTGTTTTTGACAATAAACATCGCTCCAGAAAGAAGCCAAGTGAGCTTTAGTGCTCCACAAAATCAAAATTAGCTGCTCGCGTGTACGCTTTTGCATTATGCAAAGTTTTGGAATTTTCGGAAAATTCCAAAATCCTGGTGATGGAAAAAGGAGCAGTTTTAAAAAATTGATTACTTAAGTGCTGGAAAATATAAAAACATACTTGGAAAATCCCTTTTTATTTTGTCGGCCATTCACTACAAATGAAAACTGCTGGCTGCTGGCGCCGGACAAGTGGCCCTCAAGTGGCAAAATTTACTGTCACTTTCTTGGAATTCCTAGAGAGAGGGGGAACATTTCTGCAGAAAGTCTAGTTGAAAGATGAAGGATCACAGAAGACAACGAGAGATGAAGAAAATTTTCTTGAGGAATTTTTCTCCCTCGTCCGTTCTCGTGGAGGTGCCAAAATATTCCCTTTTCTGCTCGTTTTAATTCAAGGTCAAAGTCAATGGGGTCAATGGGGAAATCAAGACAAGGAGCAGAAAAATTAAAATTTCTGGCGTCCGGCTTCTTCTTAGTCGTTTGTCTGACCTGAATGAAAAGCTGGAATGTCACAGAGACCGTAAAACATCTTCATGCTACTCCCGCATCATTTCCAGCAACAACATTACTAACAAAAACAAGTTAGTTACAACTTCATCAAAATTTAAATGCCCAGGGGATCGAATCAACCCCGTGAATGTGACGGAAACCCTTGGAAACTTTCTTCTCTCTGTCGTTAATGACACGTGGAATTATAAAAACCACCAAAATGAGAATATGGAAATGTGGAATTTTGTAAATCTGAGAATCAAAGTATTTAAATTCGCCCCGGAAAAAACAAACATTGACAAATTTCACATGACATGGATTTGGACGTAAAAAGTACAAATTTATTACCAGTGACAGCGTCCACAGGACAAAACACAAACTTTAAATCTACACGCAACCATTTCAAAAGCAAGTTTGGCTCCTTCTTTTCGTTGCCATGCCGATCACTACTACTTATTACTCATTACTAATTGTATTGGCTTTACGCTTTACACGTGGCTGTTTTGACTTCGAGTTTCATAAAAAGTCCTAGGTGAATGATGCGGAAACAAAAACGAGCTTCACACTCTACAAAATATTATGGATTGAAAGTTGTGCATGACTTTGTTTTGTGCGTCAAAAGTTAAAATTCAAAAGCAGTAAATCATTAATCAATAAATATGCGGTTTTCAGAAAGAGTATCAAACACAAGTAAACATGAAACAGCAAAGTACACAGAAAAATGGAGACGAAATGAGTCATCTAATTATTTTGTATCATTTTCCACTCCCGTCAAAAACTTGTGTAAAAATACGATAGAAATGCACATTCTGATATCAACATGTACAATATGTACAATGTACAATGTACACAATACAAAATACACAACATCAAATCAGCCGAGTGAAATTATAACGGTTGAGAAAAGGAGAGAGAGAAAATGTCTAAAGTCTACACTCTACACAATCCAGAATTTAGAGGCATTTCTCACAAGTCGCCGGAGGCATGATAAAAATACATGAAATGGAATGAAAAACAGGTCAACCTTTTCCTTTTTGGACTAGAGACTAGAGACTAGGGACTAGGGAACAAGAAAAAGAGAAAGGAGAGCAAAAGTCTCTGAGCCTTTTCCTTCCATTCACAATTTACATGTACATTTACATTTTTTCCAACGGTAGACACTAGACGCAGAAATTTACAACTCCTTTTGTAAATCCCGTTTGTTTTTCCCCAAGATATTTTGTTTTCTACACAGAAAAAGCAAGGAAAAAATCTACAATATTTACAACAATTTTAACTCTTCTTTGATTTTTATAGGGAAAATTGACGAGGTAAAATTCCAGCGTTCCGTTATTTCCATTTCCGTTATTTTTTGTCTAATTAATTTGATTATAATTTAACATCAAGAAAAAAAGGACAGACATAAAAAAAATGTATTATAAATTGTGTTTTGTTCCCTTTTCGTTTTTTATCACAGGAATCCGAAACCGGTTTCAAATTGACAATGAAGAAACAAAGTGGGAATTTGGCTGTGAAATCTTCATCTCCGACTCATCTCACTCAGCAGAACTCAAATAATTCGGGTCCAGATAATGAAAAAAAGACAATGTCAATGTCAAAGTGCTCCGACTCCAAACCAAAACCAAAACCAAAGTCAAAGCCAAAGCCAAAATTGAATTTAAATTTGAAAAATCCTGACACGGAAGAAAATAGAAACCAGAATCAGAATCAGAATGAAGAGGAGGAGGATTTTCTCGAGGACGGGGATTTCATCTGTCAAATCTGTTCCTTCAAAACTCTGAGAAAATTGGATCTTCCTCGTCATATGAAAACTCACAAGAAGAAAAAGAAAAATAGCGAGAAGCATCGGGAAGTTGTAACGGTAAAAAGTGAGAAACTGAAATTCAAATCAAAGTCCGATTCCAAATCCAGTTCCAACTCTACTCTCAAATCCAGTTCTGATTCCAGTTCCAGCTTCAGTTGTAAATTTTGTCCATACCAGTCCAAAAATTCCGGCGGCCTTGTAAAACACGTGGTGCTCGTTCACTCAACGGAGGGAAATTACAATAAAAATTTTGATTTGAGTTTCAAACGGTTAAAACTGGACGCGGATTTGAAGCCGAATCCTAAGCCGAATTTGGATTTTAAGTGTGAATCTGAGCTGAATTTTGAAAGGGTGGAAAATGAGATTGGCAGTGATTTAAAACACAAATCCACACCAAAATCCGAATCCAAATCCGCCGAACCAACAACAAAATCTGGATCAAAATTAAAACCAACACCAAAATTCAAATTCAAATCCAACCTCAAAGTCCATGACAATTTACAAGAGAAACAAAAGATGGAGAAGAAAAAGATGATAAATTCCAGTTCAAAAGTAAATCCAAAATTCAGGTTGAGTTGTACAGTTTGTACATTTTTCACCTATACAGAAGAGAAGTTGACTCTCCATATGAAAAGTCACGAGGAGGAGATGGAAGAAGAAACAGCGGTAGAAAATCCAGAGCCACAGCTAAAACCACAGCTCCTCCCAAATCCAGTTCCAACTCCAGCTCCACCCCCATTCAACTGTAAAAGATGCAGTTTCAAGGCAAAGGAGGGAAACGCCTGTTTCCACATGAAGAAATACATGACAAAAGACTGAAAGGAATGAAAATTCCATCCAACTCCGCTCAACACGCAACTCAACTCAACGGTGAACTTTTGACTAATGACTAATTTCTTGTGGTTCGCTTTGATTTGTTTTGTTTTGATTTGTTTTGATTTGTGGTGCATTTTATGATTTGTAAAAATAATGACAGTCATTTGGAAAAGAAGGTGCCATAATTTTTTTTACTATTTTTCATCTTTTATCTTTTATCGTCTCATAATATTTCACTCAATTATTATTATATTTTTTACCCATACATTTGTATACTATTTTTTATGCTATTTATTATGAGAGGACTGATAAATGCCAATGACAATGCCAATAATACTTAATAAAGTTATCATGTGTTAATAAAAATATTTGCGTAATAAAATGATAACAATTAAAATATTTTTACCTAAAGTAAAAATGAAGAGAGGAGAAATGAGTTTATTTTGTTCCAATGATTTTCACAAGTTTACATTTTTGCATTGTGTCATCAGTCATCAGTTGTCAAAGAGTACAGATGAATATATTGTAAAAGAGATTTAAATCACAGCACAGATATCAGAGCCGAGAGGAGCTTTGAGCGGAACTCTGATGTGCAATGAACTGCAAGACTTGAGCGCCGCTTTGTTTAGACGGGGAAAGGAACGGAATCTGCGGAGCTGAAGGTTTCCCTACGGTATTATCCAAATGCTCCGTTCGAACACGATACACACACGTGCTCGAGTCGTGATGTGATGTTGATAATACTGTAGGATTATCTAGTTGATTCTCGTTCCTTTTCCAGTGTAAATCAGCATGACTCATCTCGTTGTATATTGTTGCATATTTGGAAATTGTGTACAAATCACTACATTTTAATTTTATGTGCATTGACATCCGCTTTTTCTCGATTCTCGAGAAAATCTTTTCTGTGCAATAAAATATCTACAAACTGCAATGTCACTTTTAATAATGACACCTTTTCTCATATTTTGCACTCATATTTTACTGTCCATTACCCATTCATTCATATTTATGGTGGACGTGTAAGTTACACAGTGTAGCATTTTCATATTATTTCATATTTTTCTGTACAAAAACGAACAAGTATGTTAATTTGTGCTGTGGTTTAGGACGGAAGTTGGAAATTGGTCCAGATTTGTTATTTCCGCTTTCTAGTTTCTAGTTTCTGGTTTCTAGTTTGTGATTTGTGATGGTTATTTTACGGCACTTTTCTATTTTCTATGATCTATGACTTGACTTTTGTTTGGCCCACTTTCCGTATTTAATATTAATTCGTCACACTTTCATATTTCCCAAGTCTTTTTCATTGTCATTTTTCATAGTACTCGCTGGGATGAGATCCAAAATCAAGAATCCAGAAGATCTGTGTCATTTTCTGTGCTGTGGCTTTGTAGAGAGCTGAATCGACAATCGACAAGCGACAAGGGGGAAAGCTCGGATCTATAATCTGTAATCTGTATGTAGAATTACGAATAAATGGCATGCGGAATCATTTTCCGGCTATTGGCTACCGGCTACTTGGCGATCAAGCTGTTGCGCTCCAGCCTCGCGCCTCGAGAATCAACAAGGAAATTCCCGTTTAAATCACATTCTGGTCCTGTAAAACATGGTGGAAAATTTGGGTATTTTGCATTCTGTGCAAGTTGAAGGTTAAAAATTCGTGTGAAAAATTATTATATAAATTTCTATCTCCGTGTTTGGTTTCTTACATCATCAATCGTCAAAGTCTAATTTCAAATGTCAAATGTCAATGCTGCTAAAGTGAACGAATCGGTTTCTTGTTCTTTGGGTTTTACACGACCTGTAGGAAAAGTGGAAATAAATGTCAGTTTGTTGAATTGCTCAAGTTACCCAAATACAGAACCGTATAATTTTGAATTTTGAACGAGCGTAGTTTGTCGATTTAGCACATTGAAAGTAGAAAATTGAGAGTTGAGTGTCAATCATAATTGACTGATTTATCCACAACGATGAATGTGTGTAGATTGTAGATTGTAGATTTTAGATGGATGCAAAGAATGTGCTCACGCATAAACTCAACACTCAACACTCAACTGACAACTATTTTTTACACACTCAATGTAAAAACTTGTGCCTTTTTTCTGCATTCATTTTCTACTTTCCACTATCCTTTTCCTTGAAAACTTAAACTTGTGGAAACTAACACGTTAAAAAATATTTTTCATTGCAAATTACTAAACAAAGTTTACTGGTTTTCCATGTAATTTTTTTTCAGTCCTTTTTTAATCAGCAACATCGAGCTGTTCAGTACATATCCCTCATGGATAAAATGCATGAAAAGGGACGACATCCAAGACGACTACGACTTTTATCCTTATTTATTTTTTGGCCAAACTATCAACATGAATATCAGCATCAACCGACGGGACGAAAAACCGTTTTTAAAATCCTTGGACTTTTCTCCCTCTTAATTTTTTTCATTTTCCTCATGTTTGAATATGAATTTGAATCGGAAAATCTGTCATCTTTGCACAAAATTTCAAAATTACCGCCACCATTCTTAACCGCCGCGGTAAATTTTGTCAAGTCAATTACAATTCAAGGCGAAAATGATGAGGAAAAACAGATCAAGAACAAAATGGACATTTACATTGCTGCAGTTGTTTGTGGAAATTTGGACTATTTAAAAGTGATGGTAAAGACGTCCTTGATTTTTAGTCAGGACGCGGGCAGTTTAAATTTCATATTTTTTGCAGATGAGGAGACGAAACCAAATATACGTCAATTTGTAAGTCTAAACAAGTCGCGTACGTCCTTTGTCTTTAAAATCCAATTTTCTATAGTATTTGAAATTTGAATGTATGCTTATTTTTATTTTTCCTTTCTTTAGATGATAAATCTTGGAGATGAGCAAAAATCACTCCGCGGGAAAGTACAAATGAATTTTACATACGAACTGCACGACATCTGGTTTCCCGATTCAGCAATGGACGTCAAAACGGACTGGCGCAACATGTATTTACCGTGCACAAATCAACGACTTTTTTTCCCCGTAAAAAATGCAAAATTATTCCTATCCGTTGAAATTAAATTCGGAATTTTAGAGGAAAATTCAAAGATTTTTATAGAAAATAATTCTTTTTTCTTGCCTTTTTAAGTCACTTCTTCCGCACATCGACTCTTTGATTTATCTGGATACAGACACAATTATCTTGGGAAACCTTTCAGAGGTTTGGAATGAATTTTCCAGGATGAATTCGGATAAAATAATTGCAATGGCCCCAGATTTTGACTACAGTTATCCTGGATGGCGGAACTTTCAAAAGTATGTGAATATTTCTGGCGAAAATGGAGTGAATGCCGGCGTCAGTCTCATGAACCTCACGAGACTCAGAGCTTTTGGATTTGAGCAGAAAATTAAACAAGTGGTCGAAGAACATCGGAGTGAAATCATCTTTGCGGATCAGGACATGATGAACATTCTTTTCAATGAACATCCAAGTAAAAATAAAATAAAAATTCTGGTTTTTTTGAAAATCTGCAAAGTTTGAATTATTTGTGTGAAATTTTATGAGGCGCGAGCGATGTTCGGTTTTACAGTTTTTCTTCGGCTCGGATTACAAATGTCTAATCAATAATTTCTTATTTTTAATCCAATCGAATTGGATTTGCACAGAGCAAATTCATGTGTTGAGCTGCATCTTCAACTTTTTTGTGCCTCGGTGCACAAAAAAAGCATGGTGCAAGGATATCGCAGAAAAGGGGATTTACATTGTTCACGGTGCCGGCGGATATTTTCAAGCGGTTCATCCATCAAAACCGATTGTCTGGTCATTTGAAAATAATGATGATATTCTAGGAAGTCCCGCCTTTTTCTCATGGATTTATAACGTCACTCGAGATGTACGAAAACTCAAATTCTAATTCAAGTTTACTATTTAAATTTAAAAGAGCGCAAGCATTTTTAATTCGTAATTCATAATTCAAGAATTTTGACCCCTTTGAAAACTTTTACCGCGTACACTCAAAATTAAAAATCCAAAAAGCCGTTTTAAATTTTTACCTTTGCTTTATTCTTTCAGTTTAAACTTGGTGAGTCGCCATTGAAACTGCAAGATCAACTCGTAGACGAGTACCAGAAAAATGCAAGTTTGAGTTGCTATGGAAACGGTCCAGAAATTTTAACCCGAAATATGCAACTTTATCTCAATAATTTAAATCTAAATGTTGATTCCGGTATTCAAAAAAACCGAAACGAATTAAATAAAAAATGAAACATAAAGTTTGGCGCCAAGTTAAAAATTTCCCATACTTTTTTATTTCCTTGCAAACAAAAATTCCACAAAGAGTTCTACTTGCTGGATTCAATAATTATTTTGAATCACATTATTTTGGCTACTGAGCTTTGTGTTTCTTCGTGTGCCTTTTCAAATCTCTCGGACTTTTCGCCGCATACTCACAAAATTTACAGGGATACGGTCTTTCAAGCGTGTGACCTCTCATGTGAACCACCAAAGAACTTCTCTGATGACTTGCGTACTTACAAAAAGCACATTTATACTTTTTCTCCTCCAAACCCAAATGAATTTTCACATGTTGTTTCAAATCCTCGCATCTTTTTGACCCAAACCCACATTTTGGCTGAGGGCAAAAATACTTTAAATCTTGAGAGTGGACTGTTAAATGTCGCTTGAGTAAATCTGGTCGCTTAGCTCCGTACTGACAATTCAAATGTGGGCATTTAAAAGGCCTGTTTTGAGAGTGGACCAAACCCACATGTTGCTTCAAATTCCCCTTAAAATTGCATTTAAAAGGGCAGAGAGCACATTTAAATGGCTTGAAATCCGTATGAATTTTCACATGATTGATCAAACAACCACTTCGGTCCGTTTTATAAGAGCACGAAGAAAAGGAACACTTGAATTTCAACAAGGATTCGTCATGTTTGTTGTGCACGAGCTCACGTTTCTTCAACCCGGAATTTGTTGCACAAGAATAATTACAATGGGCCTCAGGACATTTAAACGGCCTTTCTTTTGTATGAGAACGAATGTGTTGGTTCAGATTATCTCGTTGACATGCGGAATGGTCACAAAGCAGACATTTGAATTCACCCGTGTGCTTCTTCTCATGACAATGTAAATGACGACGGGAGGAAAGAACTTTGTCGCAGGTGAGACACCTGAAGTTCTTTTCAGATTCCTTCATTTTTCCAGAAAAATCCAGGAAAATTCAGTTTCTACCGACGAGAAAATCGGACAGAAAAAAATGAGTTCAAGTTGAACCTGAACTTTAAACTTGTAGTTTGTAGTATTTAGAATGTGGCTGTTTGTTTTGGTTAAGAATGGAATTTGGAATTTTGTATTATTTGTCTTTTGGGTATTTTTTATAGCGAGAGGAAAGTTTTGTTTCATGAAGAATGAAGAATTTATGAGAGAATAAAAAAAATTGAGCAAAAGAAAAGAAACGAGAAAATGCAAACAATGTTTATCTTTTATGAGTGTGAAAAAGTGCTGAAGGGTAAGTCAAACAACAAACTTTAGCATGCAAAAAAAAATGTTTGAAAGTTGTAAAAATTCCAATTCCAATTTAGTCATTTGATGAGCTTGGGATTTTAGAAGAATTTATTATAAAAATAGCACCAATGTTTAAATATAATTGAGATTAAAGCGATACGTGTGCAGAGTTTTGACAAAATGTATTGGTTTGAGTTTGGATAATAGTAAATTCTAATTAATAATTAACCTCATCAGACTTTGGCACATATTTTTTGTGGTAGTGTTTTTGTTAGAAAATTTCTAATCATCAATCATCAATATAACATATAAATTTTCTCATTCATATTTTCTGTGTGTTGTACACACGTATAATAATATAACTAAAATATTATTTCATATGTAATTTTCTCAATGTTCAATGTTCAGTGTTCAGTAGTCAAAAATCCCTAATCCCCAAAGTTCATGTTTTCTACATATGTATTATGTCCCTCGTTCATTTACGTTAACTACCTTTTCTATTTCTGTATGCGATAAGAAACTGGCAGGAATTTCTGTCAGAAAGAAAAAACATTATTACAATTCTCATAGTGAACAAAAGAACATCGCTTCTCTCTCTCTCAACAAGAAACAAATCAATAAAAATTCAACTTCTCATTATTCAATATAAAAATCTCTACACTTTCATCTCTCCCATCTGAATTATTTTGTACAGTTTTAACTGCTGTTTCAGTTTATCAACTTTTTTGTACTAGGATTAATGTAATTGAGTACAAACAAGAACAAAAGTGTAAAGTGTCAAAATGGACCAAGAACAAGAAGCCAGTTCAAGTTTGAACAGAAATTGTAAGTTGACTATCTTTTGTCTTTTGTAATTAATGCATTATAAATATGTGTTGTGTGTTTACCATTTGTAGTATTATAATTTAAAATGTTATTTAATTTATCAGCAATAATTATCACAATCATTTATTATCCACTTTAATCGTAATTAGTATACTTACTTACTTACTTACTTGAATCGTAATTATTCGTCTCAATGTTTTTTACTTTTTCTTGTTCATTGTTAAATTTAGATGTGAGCATAAAAATGAATAGTCAAGGTCAAGGTGCAACATCAAATTGTAGTCAAGGGAACGAAATTGGAGGAGGACAGATCAAAAAGAGATTGACAAAAGACGATGACTTGTTAAGGGCTGAAGATGAAAATCAAATGGAAGTTAAACAAACTGGTTTAGATGATCTTCCTCTCGAGGTAAATATTATTCATTTATAATAAATAGTTTTTTTAACTTGTTTAGGTTTTTCATTTTAATGTTTAATTACATGTGCTGTGGTAAAATTTGTCAATTAAAAAAAAACCTATCACTTTTATTTTACTTTCAGATGTTGAAGGAAATTTTGAAAAAATTGGACATTTCGTCTTTATTGTCTTTGCGTCTGATGAATTGGAAATTGAATCGAGTTTCCAGCGAATTATTGAGATCGGAAGCCGAAATATTCTTGAAATTTAATGGATTTTATGCGAGGGACGGATTAGATGAAAAAATTGAAAAGTTTATTGAATGTTTCAAAAAGTCAAAGGATTTCCCCTTCGCTCGCTATTGTTTCCAGCTGTGCAAATCTTGTATTGCTGAAAAAAGTTTGAAAAGGTTTTTTCATGGCTGCCAAAAAAATATCAAAACCTTGAAATTGCAAATGCTTTATTCTATTTCTGACGACCAACTTGAGAAGATATTGAAGAATTTAAAACATTTGCTGCTCAACATACTACCACATCTGGAAGGATTTGGTCTGTACTTGCAGTATCCTAATCCTTGCAATTCTCAACATCGACGGTTTCCGAAAATGGATAAAGACAAAGTCAAAGTTCTTTCTCATCTCAAAGTTCTTTATCTTTCAGGGCCTTTAGTTTCACATTACCCTGGAATTGTTGAGGATCTTCTAGAGGCTGCTGCAAATGTCAAGAAAATTGAACTGTTCGGTTATAAATATACTGAATTTCGGGAGGTAGAAGATTTCCAGCTATTTCATTCACTTGGCAAACTTCATTTGCTTCAAGAGGTTGACATTGTTCCATGCGTCAAGTTCTTTGATTGGATTAGCAGCTCTGACAACAATAAAGAAAATCCCATTGTGTTAAAATTATCAAACTTGAGCCTCAGAGAACGTTATGAAACTATTCCTTCACCACGATCGGACTTGATAAAACGAACCAGTTTTATCAATAGGATTTTGGATTTAACTAAAAACACTTTGACAGAACTCCAAATTTGTGATTTGCGATATTTGGAAAACCTTCAACCCGTCAAGTTTTCAAAGCTGAAAAAACTTTATATCTCAAATAATGAAGATATTCCGGCTTGTGGAATCCGGTACTTGAAGGCAGAAAACTTTCCGGTTTTGAGTGAATTGTGTGAGTTTCATTATTTATTCAATATTTATTTTTTTTCATTGAAATTCATTTCCTGGAAACCTCATCAACATTTACCTAAAATCTAGAATCAAGAATATAGAATATATTTTAAATCTGGTGCAATATATTTTTTTCAATTGTTTTTTCTTCCAGGTTTCTCAGACGGAAATCTCGATTTTCTTTTTCCCCGAGAAGATCCACCCCCTATAATAATTCCAACCATCCGGACTTTGAGAATTGGTTCATCATTTGTATGCTCTTTCAAAAAACAATACTTTGAGAACATGGCTTTGGTTTTTCCGAATCTGGTTCGTTTTGAAACGGGTGGCGGATTAGTTTATTTTCCTAAAGCTGCTCCATCCATTTGGACTCACATGAACAAGCTTGAATCACTCAGTCTGACCATGATTGGACCTTTCTCTGATCGCTCTGTGATTTGTCTAAACTCTGCATTCACTGGAATCTCTGAGGAAAATTGCCAACTTCTCTTGAACAAAATTGAAGCTGCAAAGAAGCAGATGCCAAAGTCCAGAAAGCTGGAAGCTGAAAAGAGTCTCAAGCTCAGTGATTCAGAGTTGCAGAATCTCAGAGAAAATCCTTCCATTTTGGATTTACAAGGTAGGGAAAAATATTTATATTTTTAGTTGTAACTTGCATAAATAAATATTAAAAATTTTATTTATTTATTCTTATGGTTTGAAAATGGAAAATTGAAAATTGAACCAAAAACTTTAAAAATTAATAAATAATAATATTGTTGTATTATAAATTTTGCAGATCTGAGGACATTGGATGTACACCTGAGTACTTACTTTACTGAATTTGCGGGGCAAGAGAAATCTTTTCTTGATATCAGCCAAATCTATGCCTTTGACCACATGCCCAATTTGACTTTGAACATGAATATCAAGTAGAATGGAGATGAAATAGCCGAGATGATCCAACATAAACAAACAACAGTAATTCTCAATTCTCGTGGATCATAAATACGGTATTTTGTATCTTGTATCTGATGGTCTAAAATTTAATGAACTTTGAATCAAATTTTATTTTCTCATACTTTAGTTTTAACTCTAGAATCTAGAATGTAGAATGTACAAAAATTATGATGTAACATGCTTATTTTATTTTATTTTTTGAACTAAATGATTTCTCTGTTTTGAATATTATGTACGTAAAAAGTAATTTTGTATTATTATGCTATTGTCTTTAATTATTTAACTAACCTTGTCATTTTTTTCTGCTCTTTCTATTTTTAAAAGCATATTTTATAATCAAAATATAATATTTAAACTCTGTTGAATCGTAATATCTAGTTTGTAATAGTTAAGAAGTGTGTTCGTATTGCTTAGTCATTTTTTGGCTACTACGGTTTTGTAGAAGCGACAATAAAGTTTTCTCTCTCTATATTTTATTATGAAAAGAAACTATCCTATGTATTTACTCTGCTATTTGCCATTTTTAGTAAAATTATGAATTATGCACACTGAACAGCACATTCAAATACTGATAAAATGAATAAAACAAAAAACAAGGGAATTTGAAGATCAGTCCGCACATGTTTATATTTTATCTCAGTATTTTTAGTTCATATTGCTTTGTTTTCCCTTTTGATAAATCTCGTACTCAAGCCTCCAGACTCAAGACAGGTTTTTAAGCCTGTTTGTATTTTTCCAATTTTTCTAGATCCGTAATCAAATTTAAACGTTTAATTTCTCTCTTTTTGTGCATTCTAAATTCTAAAAAAAAACTAATTTATACTGTAGAGATACAAGTCTGACGCAAAAAAGCACTTCTAACTTCTACAAGTCTACATTTGCATTTATTTCTATGGAAACACTTAACAAAAGAAAATCAAAATCATCAGTGTGTGTTGCATTCTCTTTTCAAATTGGGAATTGTAACAGGCGATGAGGCGAGATTATTCCAGTGTCGTTGACATGGTCGTCAAAATTCTATAGATTCAAGATTCCAGACAAATACAATTTTTTATTCAGTTGTATTTTTATTCAATTGAATTTTTTGTATTTGCAAAGTTGAAGGAGAGCGGGACAAAATTTCCAATTTGCAATAAGTACGCTTTTAAAATACTTTGTTTCATTTGTGAAATCTCTGCCAAACAGGAAAAATAAGGGATTTTTTTAAAGGAGCTGAAACCTGTTTATTCAAGTCTGGATTTTTATTTATTTATTGGCTTTGATTTGGATTTCATTGGATAATGGGTTCAATGTTTCTTGTTGAGAAGGAAAAAAAAACGAAACCAGAGTCATTAAGAAATTTACAATCTACAACGTACAATTTACAATGTACGTAAATAGATGTGACAAAGTCAAAGAAGGCAAAGATCGAGAATAGATTTTCACACATTGTCTTTCGTCTTTTAGTCTTCCACTTTTTTCCATCCAGATCGTCTGCTCAGAGTCCAGAGTCGAGATTCCATATTCCAGGAAAAATAATTCCATTGAACATTGATCAACTTTCAACGACTTTTCGTCCATTTTCGTTAATTTTTATTAAGAAAATTGTCATTTTTTGATCCACTCAATTGAAAATTGTCAGATTTTTTAGCCATGAATTTCTTATCCTCCGCCTGTATCATTTTCCTCATGAGTGTGAATTTATTGACGAAAGTGGAATCGTTTGAAATGGAAGATGAAGTAGTTAACAAGTGAGTGTAAAAAACACAAAATCCTTTGGATATTTTGACCGCTCCCTGATGCATTTAAAACTGTGGTTTCGCGAAATGTCTTAGTTTATGGTGAATGTTCTCAAAATCAGCATAAATACCTCTGGGTTTTTTTAGTCCATCCTAGAAAGCCGCAAGCAGACATTTTACAGCCGGACAGGGTGATAAAACCAAAATGGGACACTAATTTCTTCAGCAATTTTGATCATTTTTGGGACGGACTAATTTAATACGCATCTCGCAATCGAACTCTCCGTTTGTTATTTAGAAATCACAAGGCGAGCAAAAAATCAGGAATTTTCTCACGACTTTGTTCCAAACTTTAAACTTTGACTCTTTTCAAACATTTAAAGTTCGAGTACAAAAGCAAAAGGTTATTTGTGAATTCGTTGTAAAAATAAACAAACACAAAACCCGTAGCAATGGAAAACAACTTAACTCAATAAATGAAATTTAAGCCATGGGACACAAAACGTGATTGTAGCCGAAAGCCTGATTTCTACCGAAATTGGTTTTTTGATAAAAATACCTTGACGTGTCCTTCAATTTTCAAACGAGTCCTTGTTTTTGAAACATGACCGGAAAACTGTCAAAAATTGACTTGAACTTCATTTTTTGTATTTTTTCTAATAAAACTTGCTCCAGAGAAAAGCAAAATAAACTTTCGCAGACCAAAAAATCAAAATTAGCTGCTCGCATATACCCTTTTGCTTTGTGCAAAGTTTTGGAATTTTCGGAAAATTTCAACTGGTTCAGAAGAAATCTTAAATGGAGTCAAAATTTAATCCTCGTACTTGGCAAAAAATCTTTACTTCTGAGAAAACTTTTTTGTTTGGGTGATTTTGGAGCTGAAAAAAATCATCGGGGCGTAAAGTGGCCACAAAAGACCGATTCCGTTGATAAATCCAGAAAAATGCATCATGGGGTCTTAATAAAAAATAGAGACTGATTTGGACCTCAGGGTAACTTCAGTCTATATCTACTCGAATGGTCGGGAAAACGGCCTACGTCTGCCCACCCAAGATGATGACGAGCGGACGTAAGTTTTCATCCTCCATTATTTTTCATTTACTATTTACTAATTAATTACCATGAATGAACTAAATAGAAAAGATTTATCTGCAACTTGATGAAACTTTTTCAATTGTTTCTCCTGTTGATTTTACAGCATTTCCCGTAATTTGTATCTGCACAAGTAACAAATAACAAGGGACCACAAAGGAAACATCCAAAATATAATCAAAAGAGAATTTGCTCCATTTCCATTTTCTGCCATTGACCATCGACCATCGAAAAGAAATGCAAAAAATGTCAACTTTGGTGTTTTCATGTTTCTCTTTTGAATTTCTAATTTCTGATAAAAAATAAAAATGGGAAATCTCAAATCTCAATATAAACAAACAAATTATACAAAGTCCATGATTTTTTTCCCTGTTGTTCATCCTTCATTCTTCAATGTTCATCCAGTCACCAGTCGCCAGTGGAATCGGATTGGATTCATCACAGATTGTAAATGAGTTAAAAATGTAGAGATTAAAAGTGACAGGTCCAATTAACTTGTCAACTTGTCAAGATTATTTTTACAAACCTCTGCTATCAAATTCATTGACACGAGTAGAAAGTACTTTGCTTTATAAAATAAGTATTGCACAACTCGCAATTTTTTCCACCTTTTCTATCGGTAATCGACAATTTGTGCTTGAATCTTAATAGGAATAATTTATACTTAGTTTCAGTTTGGTCCATTTTAGCAAACAAGAAGCCGCAGTTTTGCTCTCATTGTTCTCAAATATCAAATGTAAAGTTCCTTATCTTTGTCTTCACAGCATAAAAAGTGGCATAAAAAGTTAAAGGCAAAAACCACTCTGGATTTAGGGGTAAAAATGAAGATTATTTCAGTGTTCACGTTGATCTTTTTGGTTGTTGGTTCTCTTGTTCAAACGGGTGCTGTTGGCGGTAAATATTAAATTTTAAAATCAAACATTGAATGGTATTTATTTCTACTTGAATCACATTATTCAATTTTGAATTGTTTTGAAATTCAAACTTGAAATTTTTCAATTTCTCTCTTTCAGCATCAACGTGTCCAAATGCTTCAACAATTTTCCCATGCGCTTGCGCAAAGTATTCACAGGGAATTGAAATTCGGTGCTCAGGCTCCGCAGTGGATCAAACTTCAATTGAAAATTCATTCAGAGAACTTCGTCGAGTCAATGAAATTCCAGAAGATGGCGGAGTTGACATTTACTTATTTAAATTAGCTGATACAGAGTTGGCTCAATTGGATTTGGCGCCATTCTACAGAAGCCGAATGGACTTTTTGTACATCCTAGGAAACACTGATTTGACCAAATTGGTGAACTCCGACAATCTTCAGGACTACAGGTCAATCCACGTTGACCAATTTTATCTTGGTGACAGTCGCATAAATCGAGAAGGATTTGGAGACGCTCTCAAATATTTTTCAAATGAAATGACCCTTTTTTCTGCTTTGGACCTTGACCTAAGCTATCACCATAGCAACAAAAACGACAACAATAATACTGATGAATCCGAATCCGAATTTCTCCCTGGACTTTCTGCTCTCACAAACCTCACGAGTTTGACCTTGCACACCTGTAATATTACTGGACGTTTGAATGGCTCACATTTTGCAGGATTTCCAGCCCTTCAATCGATTTATCTGGGAAACAACAAAATCGACGGGATCGGAGAAAACGTTTTTCCTTCGAGTATTTCCTTTATTTCTATAGCCGGAAATAAATTGGATGAGACTTCATTTCATCCAAATTCGGGGATTGCTCGAGCTGGTCGTAGAACGGTACTTTCCATCGAATCGAACCCAATCACAAGTTTACCTGCCCCAATTTTCCAGACTTACCTCGATGCTCATCCGGACAATTATCTTTACCTCTTTGGGGATCTTTTGATTTGTGATGAACGACTCAGTTGGCTGAAATCCAGGCGAGAGGAATTTCAGAATCGGGTACCGTATGCGGATTGTAGGAATGACCCTGGCCACGATGCTTTTGACTCAGATTTGATACCAAACCAGAAAAAGAGAGAAATTTGAAATTTTAATTGTCATATTATTGCTTCAATTTAATTTATAAATTGTGTACCGTTGAGGATTTTTTAGTTGGTTGTTGATTTGACCTTTTGACCTTTTGAGTTTATAAAAATTGATCAGTACATCTACAAGTACAAATAGCTACACAATAAAATTACACTATTTGGAATATTTTTGCCCATTTTTTTTTCATTTTCTCACGTCAACATTTTTACGGCGCACAGTGGTCCAGGAGCAATATTTTTGCGCCCCTGTCAAAACCTGATTTTTCTGGAAAAACAAACCACACCACGTTTTTTAGCATATTTTTCTGAGTACATTTAGTTTTTACAAAATTCAAAAAAACGCA
>JAQGBH010003691.1:0-19018 GCA_034698265.1 Sminthurinus aureus
CCCAATTGCCCAAAAAACCCATTTTACCCAAAAACCCAGCAAAAAAGGAAAAACCCTGGGTTTTTCGATACTCTGATAAACGCATATGCACCTTCATTAGTTGTTAATATATAATAAATAAATAAAATTAATTCGAATTCCTAATGCATGTTTTTTTTTTTAAATTTTTGTGTCTTTGCGTACTTTTTTCAAAATCGGGAACTTTTTTAAAAATCCAGTTTTCAACTAAATCCCAATTTTATTGGCTAAATAAACTCTAAGCAATTCTCCAGTGCCCTCATTTTGAATTTTTTTGGGCTTTTAAGGATTTTTTAGGTCGTCAAACATGACCCCAGGTATTGTGGCAAAAAAATAAAGTTACCCAAATCGAATTGATTTTTTTAAGAATAGAGCATAAAAAAAGGCATGTTCTTTTAAAAAAAAATTTAATCGGGTCCTGATTTTCCAAAAATCAAAAATGGTCAAAAATGGCATTTTTCAAAACAGTTAGAAATTTGAAATTTTTTATTTGTTCATGCCCCATGATACTTCATTCACTGCCCTTTCGCGTACATAAGAAAATTTTGAGAATTTTGGCCAAGTTTGAATGCTTTGTTTTGCGAAAAACTGAAAAAGCGTGTAAAACACCCCAAAATTGGCTAAAAAATATCGAATTTTTCTTAAATACGTGGAAGGGCACTGAATGAAGTATCATGGGACATGAAAAAATGAAAATGTTCAAGTTTTGAAGTTTTTTGAAAAAGGGTCCCGATTTTGAAAAACGTATGAAAAACACAATCTTAAACTAATGTACTAGAAATTCGAATTAGTTTTTTCCATTTAAAACGTTGCCACAACTAATGGAGGCTACTTTTACAAAATTTAAGAAAATAAAAAAATTCCAAATTCTGAAATGTGCGTTTACCCTCAAAAGTTTGTCGTGGACTTTTCGAAATTTGTTCGAAAAAAAGTGTAAGTCAAAAAACCTGAAATAAGGTTTTAGCAAACGCCGCCCCCAATTTTTATCACACCCAAAAACCTGAAATAATGTTTTTTGACTTTATTTCAATGACTTGAATTCAGGCTTTTTGACTTGAACCTAGGTTTTTCAACAAAGTCAAAAAACCTGAAATAAAGTCATGGCTCTAGACTGTTAAGTGCTTAAATATGAGTATGCTTCTTCATACTTACAAAAAAGTATACCTACAAAAAGTATTTGTAAGCATAAGTGTAAGTATACCTGCAAAAGGTATGTGTAAGTAGTAAAGTATGCTCATGGTTGCTTACACATAAATACACATACCTAACTCATCGTGTGGGAATTCCCGGCTTTCGGAAAGAGAAAGTGAAAGGCCTGTTTCTACTAAGTACTATCTACGATCGTAGAAACTGTGCAAGTACTCTAATGTCTAAATGTTTTTCTACTTGTATTTTGTTTTAGGTTTATAAATTTGGTATATTCAGCTGTGGACCATTTTCAATGACCAAAAACGTGGATCTTGCTTGCAGTGAAATCAATAATGATACATTTGGAGATGACGGGACAATATTTCAACATCACTTTGAGAATTTCTAATGCATGGAAATATGGAACTATAAATTATGTAAGCAAATTTATGCACACCTATGTAGTTTAGGTTTTAACGTTAACTATAGAAAAATTTACAAGAAACAAAAATCATAATAATTGGTTTAGAAACAACAATTAGTAGTGTAGGCAGTACGTTTTAGTCACTTCTTTTATTGCCATGAACATACATTTTAGCTTTTTCTTTCGCTTTTTTGATCCTGAACAGGAAATGAGAGCAATAATAATAATAGGTTTCTTATACAATTGATAATTGATAACATACATAATGTAGATAACACAGATTTATAGTATATCATACCATTAGATTAAAAATAGAATGTACAATAATATTTTGTCATGTCATGTCATGTCATCATTGTATGATAATGAATATATATAATACTTTTCTTTTTATTGTTACGAGATACTGGATAAAGAGTATTAGAGATTCTAATATAAAATATAACCCTGCAATTGAATAGCGTTATTATTTAGCAAACAATAATGTAATCTATTATTATATAATACAACAAAAAGATAATAATGTCTACTCGAGTTTTCGATATAGAACAGTATCTAAACGAGAGACAGTTTCAGGAAACAAAACCAAAAACTCGGGAAACAGACACATTAAAACACAGGTATTCAATTACTTGTGTAGATATTATGTTCATAATGTATAATATGTGACTTTCACTGCTTTCTCCGATTTCCCTTTTTCTGAATATCACCAGTTCCTTTGATTATTCTGCACTTTTTTCTTCTAGTTTTTGTTCCTTTTCATATCACTTTCAAATTATTATTATCATATGATGGACAAATAAAACAAAATAGAAACCTAAGTTTATAGTTTAATAAAAATTGTAATGTACACTAGTAATACAGTTACGTAAATTATATTCTATTAATTTTGAGTATAGTACATAGTATATCTGCGTATGTGGTGCCGAGGGTTAAATTTACAAATCGAATCCTTTCTATGTATCACTAGTTAGTACATGGGACGGATTCGTTTTGTAAAGGTAAATCTGGATTTATGTATAGTATTATGTATATACATTCGGCATTTCTTAATATAAAATAAACATTTTGGTTAAACTGTGATTACGATGGTTAATTTGAATCTATTACATAGATCATAGATCATTTGTCTCTCACTATTTCAACAGATAATAATAACAGATTGTATACGATTTACGATTATGCATAAAACTACACGCTATAAAACTGATATTCATACAATAACTATAATGTATGAATGTGAGAAATATAAAAAATATTACACAGTAATCATATACTAAAACTAGAAATTAAATAGAATTAAAAGTATAATAACAAATAAATGTTGTGTGATTTATCGTATAAGTTATAATCACTTTGATCATAAATTACTTGAATACTTGTATTTAGTAGTGATGTTGTGAGAATTTTAACGTAAAGTAATGTCATTTTGAAATTCCTTTTTCCTTTGAGGAGTTAGATAATGTGTTGCATATAAAATATATATACAGTTTCCAGTTTTGGTTTGATCATTGGCAATTCATTAGAAATAACAATAATAATGATAAAATAATCGTAAATATTGTCATATGTCGTAAGATTAACATGTTATATACTTGATATTTCTCATATAATATATTTATATATATTATAATATTATGACCTTGTAAAATTTTCTTCATTCTCATACACACTAGAACGTAAGCACCATTAGTTAAAAATTAAAAATACAACAAAGATAATAACAATAATAATTAATAATATATTATACGAACTGCGCTTGACAAAAATAGAAACATTACAATAAAACAAATATCACTTTTTAACATTATGAGACTCATTCATATCATTGAAAACGAACATTTTCATCATTTAGCATATAAACATAGTCATTCGCTACTAACTTTTAACGTAAAATAAATCACATATAAGAAAATACCTTGTAAAATTTATTATTGTATCTATATGGATGAATGAATGAATAATATAATTATTATGCATAATAATACGTCAAAGGTTATTTACTTTGTATGAGAACTACTAATTCTCAATGTGATGTACTAGAGAGTCTTACAAGTAAATTATACATAAAATATGTTCCATCAACTTTGCTACTTTCTCCGGATGCTTTCGTACTTACATATATTATATACGTGATTGTAACGAGACAAGAAAATAAATTAACATAAATAAATAAATAAATAGTAAACGGTTATAGGAGGTTCCTCTTAACTTTTTTTCAGCAGCAAAAACATCAAATAATTAAGAAATAATAGCTACTACTATTTGACATAACAAAAATAACTTGGAACTTCTTATCTTAAAACTCATGAATTGAGCTAAAAATTAATAGAATACACGTTATACTGTATAACATATAAAATATAAAGTACATGTACTATGTACTATCATAAGATAATATATGATATATTACAGCAATAGTTTCTGTGAATAGATACCTTGAATCCAATTTTGTTCTTGTAGTTATTGATATTTCACATTTAGTTTCATTGTTAATTATAGTATAGATTCTCACTTTGACAAGTTTTTTTTTTCCTTACGTACCCCTTGCTACAAGTATTGCTAAAGCCTAAATTTTAGTTTGTTTGTCTCGTTTGTAATACAATATAATAGTATCTTTTCTGTATTTGAAATCTAAATGTTGTATATTATGTATATTTTCTTATTTCTTGATGATTATTATTGGTTTATTACTTATTTTATACGTGTTCATGATTGGTTTTCCCCTCACTTTACTGCTTTCATTTGTATATGTTTAGAGCACTTTTATTTTTATTCTAATTCCACATTACCTGCGTTCTCCAAGATAGTTTCAAAAGAAAATGGAGCGAAAGCGTAACCGGTTCCTTGGTAGAACTTGTTTTGGAATTCAACCCTATTAGGAATGATTAAAAAAAAGCAGAATACATGAATATTTCGAGTAAAGTACAGTGGATAAAATTAATTAGATTAAAATGTATAGAAAATGAAAACTGGTAATGATTCTAAAAATTTCACTAACCAGTGCAGACGAAGAGTATGAAGAAACGCAGAGAGACCTTCCATAAGAACTAAAATTGCTAATGTTAATCCTGCCCAAGCTGCAAATATCATAAAAAGAACTATTCCACCAAACCACGATGTCTGTTGTAAACCATTCCGTAAAACCATTCCCCAAAGGACTTCAGACAATTCTATGATTTAAAAAAAACAGGTTAAAATATACTCTTACATGTGACAAAAAAACTACATGATATATATTTGCAAAACTCCAATAAAAATGGAATTTAACAATAATAATTAATAATCAAAAAAAGATGAAACACTTACGAGCATGAGCTAAACTCAACGCCCATAAACGAAGATATGAAGCAGTATTAGAGACGCAGCCCAGGACGTATTCAATTGTATGAATACCCTGATGGATCATTATATCTTCCATCTTCTCTTCGTCATCATGACTCGGAGCGGGAGGCGCTGATCCATTAGCCATTTGCATTTGATCAGCTTCAGTTAATCCGGCTGTGGATGTATTTGACTGCTGTAAAAAAGGGAAAAAAGTAGATATTAGAATTTAATGTACAAAATTGACGACATTCTTTGAAAAAACAAACATGTAAAAATATCTTGAAATTCATACCTGTTGACTCATGATTTGTCTATGCTTATAGATTAAGTAAGGTTTTCCAAAGAGCATCCTGAATAACAAATCACAAATTTTTTAAAAATATATATAAGACCAGCTTCTATATAATAACAGTCATACATACTGTACATAACAGTATACATGAAGCACACAAAAGAATATAGAATATATATACATATATAGCGACTCTCTTACCAAGGAACACACATGAGTGCCTGTAAAAACGAAATAAAGATACAAAAATAAGAAATTACAGAAACTATATAGAAACCCATCTTGTGTTAATATTAGGCCAAGTTACTTTAACTAGATGATATAGTAAAAAAAAACACTACTTACAATGACAACGAGAAACTTTTGAAATCCTTGTTGTCCTCCGTACATATAGGGTTCACACTCTCCAATTTTCTCACCATTTTTGAACAAGACCATATTAATGAATATAATGAGAATTGATGGAGCACAATGAGGGCCCGCTCCTTCCTCATCACCTACAAACATAATCAGCACAATTTTGTTTTACAATCCCTATTGATGTAATTATTTAAAAAATGGATACGCATTCATTATTGAATAAACTGCAAAATACTAGAATTTCTTACCATTTGCGTAGTAAGCAACCCATTTATGAAACACAAGAAGAACCAAATAGAAAAAAATGAACGTCATGAAAATAATTTGAGGTACAAAATCGCAGAGGATATTGATTTTCTTTCGGAAAAACATATGATTCCAGAGACTCATCATCACTCCAAACAGCATATGACAGACTCCAATAATGATGGAAACTTTCATTTTGTATGCGTTTAGGAAATTTATCTTATTTACTGCAATCTGTAGAAAAAAGAAACGTTTACATTTTTCAATGTTTTATAAATAAAATATCTGGGTTTGTTTTTAGAAACAGAATATTCTGAGAATATTATTATCAATATACTTTGCCTATATGTTTGTGAGAGAGAAATCTAAAGTTCTTACCTGCCAAACTGGATCTAAACCAATTGGATATGGATAGTCATAATAGGCGTTTTTGGGATCCAACATAACATCCTTTTCTTTTAGAATGTACATGGATTCTTGTGGGACGTACCATTGTGACCCAAAGAGATTCAATGATTTGGAGAAAAAATCATTGTAGATGATTCCGGTGTCTATACAATTACAATAAAAAGAAACAAAATGATTACAAACCTTGCCAAATCATTTTAAATATCCTACAAGCTGATAACGAGCAAAAACTTGAACAACAAGAGAGAATACAACAAAGTTTTCAAAATTAATTGTCATATTTTTCTTACACATGGAGAAGAAGCCCATGAGAAGGATAATGTAGCGACCACCAAAAAAGATATTCCAGATCTATAAATGGATTACAATAATAAAGACAGTATAATGATAAATAATGATACATAAAACCAAAAATATAGAATATATGTATTTTTTTTGTATTAGTTACACTTTACACTTTCATTCAAATTATTTTACATGATGTAAGGAAAAGAAAAACTTGTTTATCCTTAAATTCCTCACCTCACTTGTTGATTTTTTAGCAATAAATGGTTTTTCATTTACAACCATCCAGCCAGCGAAAAGTGTCATGATGAGTCCATGTCCAAAATCTCCAAACATGACGGCAAATAGAAAGGGAAATGTAATGATTGCATATGGCGCAGGATTAGCCTCACGATAAGTGCCGACACCATACGCATCAATTAAGCTTTGAAACCCTCTTGTAAATTTATTTAATCGGAAATAAGTTGGTGGAATTTCTCTTGTTTCCATTCTGTTGAGGATCGGAGGGACGGAGCTGCCAGAGCGTTCCTATAATGGAAAACGTGTGTATGTGTAAAATGTAACAATAATTTTTTTGAATAATTAAACATTCTTAAATATGTATACCTATTAATCTAAACGTATAAACAGTATACATATATATGCTTAAAATGACAAATTGTAGGTTGTGTTTTTGTTTACCGTTCCACGACGCAAAGCTAAATGTATAGCTTCTAGATCTGATACTGGCACCCAACATTCAGCAATCAAACATTTCTGAGTCACGTCCAAATTGAAAAGGTTCAATGTATGGTAAATGGCTTTGATTTTCCTCACTTTGGTAAACCATATTTTAATATTTTTGGCAGCTGCAACTAATACACGATGACGATGATCCTGAGTTTGACTTAAAACCTGAGTGTTTTTCCAGAAAAATAAATAAACAAATAGTGTAATGACCCAGTCTACATTTAAAACCAACTACAATTTTAAAACCTAAACATAAAAAATGTAAAGTCAAAAATAGTATAATATAATCACTAATAATAATCACACTAACCGTATTAAGGTCTTCAATGCGTGTCATTACACCAACAGCCATTTCTCGCCTATCGTTTGGAGTTTCTGGACAAGGATATAATGTTGCTCGAAAACCTTCACAAATCTTCTTGACTCGAATTTTTAACTGATCTCCTTGAAAGAAGATGATAAATACAGATTTGTATACTTGGTCACCAGTGGTTGGATCCTCTAGAGGAGTATCAATTTCTGCCTGACGAAGAAAAACATTTCCTCTACAAGCACGCCATAACATACGTTCGAATGCTGGAATTCTTTCTCTGAGTATGACTCCTGCAACAAACCTGTAATCAAACATGAATACATTATAATATTACATGATCCACTGTAATTGGCAATAATTATATTTTTTGTATGATTATTGATTATTGTATTGTAAACTATACATGTATAATATAAAAGTACAATACTGACATGGCTTTTGTTTTATACTAATTTATACAATGAAAAATCTAGATCATATTATTAATAATTATTATATATACTCCAGGACATGTACTGTGTATACTGTATACATATGATATATGATGCCCTTAAGTACGAAAAGTCGTTTCTTTCTGTTTCTCATAGGATTTCTCTCTAGAGTATATAGTATATATATACACTACAATTTAATGAAGACTTACAAATACATATTTTCCTATATATTTATGTAGACGGCATCACAGCAGAGTAAACTTATTTTATGATCAAATAATTAAAATAAAATAAAATGAAAACAAACAAATAAACAAAAATCAATAGTCACCCAAGTTGACCCTGTTTAGCAGCCAAGTTCATCATCTGTGTTCCCATGTTTTGATCTTCAATGAGATTTGCAGTAAGAGAATCATCCATTTCTTGACCTTCACGCTTTTAAATTGCAAAAGGGAATCAAACGAGTTCAATTGTTGTGTAAACAAAAAACATACAATATATAGTTGACAACTCTATATATTCCTGTGCTTAAATAGTCAGTTACTATTAACATTTTCTGCAATAACATAAGTTTGTTTTCTCTATATCTTGGCTTATTATTTAATTAAGCAGAAATGTATAGGATAAGAAGGAACAGTAAAAATGGTGCAACATTTTATCAAATATCCCGAAAGTTTTAAGCAGAGTAATGGCGTACAGGGAAGTTATAGAATTCCATTATTTACTTGATTTAACTAAGCACGGTCTGCCTATCTTAAATTGGTTAACACAATTTTTATAAAATTGTAAAATGTGTATAAATTACACATAATTAGTTAGATAAGCCCCACAAGTATTTTATTGTTTAAATTTTAAACAATGGGTGTAACTTTTTAGGTATGGAAGGTGTCGTTAAAATAAAACATAAAAAACATCTATACATGAAATGTACAAAGATGTTATACAATTATTGTTATCTTTTAAGGGATATTTTTATGGTACGTAAGAAGAAATAAAGCAAATATATATAGATGTATAAAAATAGTAGTAGTGTGTTTAGTCGTTGTACTATAGTAGAGGCGTATCATAGTATAATATCTTGTTAACGTACAAAGCAATTAGTTTTTGAGTTTTAGTAGTAGTATATATAATAATTATTAGAAGTAGATTTTCATTTTTTGTTTTAAAACTAAAAGCATTCACACATGTCAATTTTGTACAAAGCGTAGAGAAAGAGAAAGAGAGAAACTGTTTGTCTGTGTCTTTTTACCCCAGTTTTAAAGATTGACCACCCGCCCGTAGACCATCTTCACCTAATAAATTAACTTCTTCTTGATCTTGACGATTCGGGTCAGCCATCTGTGATTGTGAGTAAGCGTCAGAACAATAATTTATCAAATCTTTCATCTACAATTAGTTTTTGTTCAGTTTTTGTACGAGACAGGAATTTGTAAAACATTAATCAGTTACAAAATGATGAGAAAAAGAAAATAATAAAATTAAGAGACACACAAATAGAACAGACCATACAAAAAATATTGACAAAAAAAGTACATAAAAACATTAGTTTCATTCGTCACATAATAGCCATACAATAAAATAACAAATTATAATCAAATCAAACCACAAATAAAAGATAAAACCAAATATATACAAAAGATAACAAACCCCAAATGTTCCATCATTATTATCATAAATATAAATGTCCAACCATAATTAATATGCAATTTCAAACAAGCATTGTAAAAACAGCATTCCAAAGTACAGGATACATCGTGCAGGGAATCAAGTGATGAAGTTCAAGGAAATATAAAAGGATAAAATGCACACAGGAAAGAAAAAAATTATAGAGAAAAACATCTAAATATCTATAAAATGATACAATTTAGTTTTGAATTTTTAAACAAAAAAATTATAAATAATTCTGTAGTTGACAAAATAGAGCTAGGTATGTATGAAATTATAAAATCTACGACATTATTAAACATTCTCTTATGATCGAAATATTTTGAATAATAGTGTATTTAATAAATTGTAATATAAAGGAATATTATGTTGGGGTTTTACCTCATCAAAGAAAACTTGAGTTTTCCTTAAAATATGTTTCAGTTCCGTCAATTCCAAATAATTTCTTTTTAAAGCTTCTGCATTTTGATTTACTTCTCGTAGTTCATTTTCTAACTTTTCAAATGTAGCCTAAATATGAATCAACAACAGTTTTATTAAATTATGTCACAGAATGATGACACAAATGAAATACTTCATTCATGTGTAAATGTATTATGTATGTATATGTTATTCATTGCTCATTATACACAAAAGAACAAAACAACTTTATCATTACTTACTTCCAAATCAATCATTTCTCGAGGTTGTGGTGCTTCAACATTTTCTCCACTATCTAGCATAGGAATTTCATCCTTTTTTATTTCTTTTTCCAAATAACGTAATTTTCTCTCCATTTCATTACACCTTCTAACTTCATTTACGAATTTCCTTTGAAATGCATTGACATCAGGATTTAACTGAAAGTAAAGTAAAATCAAAAATCAAAAACTAATGGCTTCTCAAACGAATACTACATAATATTTGCTTTTCTTTTTTAAAATTGTGGACAATTTTTAAACGTCTTTAAAAGAAAAAAAAGACTTACATCACGGAATTGTGCCAATCCTAGTTCTCCAAGTTCTGAAACGGCAGCATAAGCTGATTCGGATTGTAAAAAGAGTTGACATAAAGCCATCTCTTCACTTCTGAATAGTGACATGATGAAGTTTCCGTTCTTACTTGTTGTTCCTCAGTCAAAAACTTACTGGTCTTTTAGTTTTAATGTCAACTCAAGTTCCGGATATATGTAAAATAATAATAATGATATTATCCGGATTCTCAAGAAAACAATGTTATATTGATTTAGATGAACAATAAAATATAATTATTATCTAACGGGATATCAATATAACTTTTGCTGAGATTCCAGTTCAAAAAAGTCCAATGTAAGAGGGAACGCCCTATAAGGATATAAAACAACAAAAACCACAACAAGAGTTAAATGTATTGTCAAGTTGATCTTTGATTGAAATTTTAAACAAATGACATGTTTTTTAAACACTACTGAATGTAATGCTTTTGAATAGCATTACACTTTTTTTAAATGTACATAAATATATCCTATTTAACTATGAAATAAATGTCACCTCTTTTGAGTCGGTGGATAAAACTATCAACACTTTTGCTATGTAGTCATATATATCAAACACACACACATACATTGGTTTTACATGTATCCACTGTGACTTCAAACTAGAGTTATCGATTAAAGACTGAACCATCTACTTCATCGTCTACTACTACTACTACTTGGATCACATAAAACCCGGGAATTGCGCAGAGGGACTACTCGGATGTCCTGGTAGCCTGTGAAAACATAGTAGAACCAGACAAAAATACAGTATATAGGAAGCATAGGAATAACCGAATATTCTTATATCCTCAAAAAAGTACATGATTGCTCAATCAAAAAATGATGCAAACCATACCACTAATAAATAAATATTCCTTCCATACAATTATTATTATTGAATAACTTGTGGTTATATTAAAATAGTAGACTTTAAAATTTATACAGTATACTTACGTCAAAAGTCAAAACAAAAGTCTGAAAATATAAAATAATAATATAAAACATGTTGGTTTTCAAAGTAAAAGTATATTTGAAATGAACAGCATTCAAACTTTAAACTACAATTACTTTAAAATTCTATTAAAATAAATGCCAGATCAAAAATATAATTACAAGTTTATCCTTACGTAGTTTTATAGGAAATCAATCTCTTGACTCGTGACACTTTGTAGTTAACTTAACTACACAGGTGAATAATTAGCAATTATTAAAAATTTGAAATTTCTGCGCGATTTCTCTGGATTTCAAATTCGACAATTTTTTTTTACGTCCACAAAATTTTATTTTAGGTCACTTTTTTCTGTCGTATAAAGAATAATTATTCGTAATAATTATCGTTTTAGCATCATAAAATGGTAAGTTTGTTTTATTAACTTGAAACTCTAATTAAAGTATACGCATTGTAATTGGTTGTATTGTTCCCAAAAGCCAAAAGTAATGTGGAATTTCCAAAACTATAAATTGTGATTTTTGACTTTTATAGTTTCTTAAGAATCATAAAATTATATTATGATTATATTACGTGCTTGCTTGTAAAATAAATATTAACTAAAAAGATAATTTTGTTCTTTATTATTTTCTATATATATTTAATAGGTGTTGTAGGCAAGAAGATTAAAGTAGACAGTAGAGACATCGTATAATATATAAAAAAAAAGAAGATGGAAGGAATTGCTTTGGAAGTCAAGCGAAGGAGACGAAGACCCCATAAAAGTAAAAATAAGATATCTGTACAAGTAGAAAATGGAAAGGAATTACTTGTAAATATTCAACAGGGTCAAGTTTCAGATGATGAATACTACTATAAAGTATCAGTATATCCTAAAACAAATGAAGTATCAATTGAATCTCAACAAAAACCAGGAACAACAAAAGAATCAAAAGAAACTACAACATCAACAACAACAATGTCTGATGAACTTCATCACCATCATCATCATGGAATGTCCATAAATGGATGTGGTTGTAGTAGTAACGAACCAGTACCTGGCTCAGAAAATTGTTGTACATCAGAAACAAGTCATCCACCTAAAAGAAGAAATCGATGTAGAAGTAAAAGGAGAAACTCAGCATGTAGAATTTTGGAAGAAAAAATTGCTCAACATGAAGAACTGATTGAAAATCTCATGAAAAGTCAAACTAATTGTACTTTCCCGGAATTTGTTGTGCGAGATAAATGTCCAATGGTTACTCCACAACAACAACAAGAAGAAGAGGAAGAAAAGAACGAAGGAGTAATATCAAGTAACATTACAACGACTAGTAAAAGTGATACAAGTACCGAACCAAAGAAAGGAAGTAAATTAAAATCAGGAGAAAAGATTGCCAACTTTTACAAATCTCTTGTTCGGAATTGTAACAAAGATGTAACAAAGATTACTTCTATGGATGAAAGTAAGGACATCATAACATGTTTAAATAGACTACAATAAAAAAGTATTAAATAACTAAATGTGTTGTATTTAATATAAATCGATGGAATAACTGTATGAATACAAAACATATTATACTTATACAAATATTGTTTTTTTTATTAATCTTAAATTCTAGTCGAGGCTGGAGATATAATTTACTTTAAGGTACAATTTTTACATTAATACTAAACTATAATACATAATAATACTTTACTTCTACATATTATATGCTCTGTTTTATATTATGATGTATTGCTGTTGTTATAATAAGTAATAAAATGCATTTTTCATTTTATATTGTATATTATAAATTATAATGTCTATAAAATATGTAATACATTATATGTTTCTTTGAATTTTCTAACAATAGCAACTTGTTATAAAAAAATCTGGTCCAAAGCCATCTGGATTGAAAAAGGCTAAAGTTTTTTTAAAAATGAAAAATGGGGAATCTACGAAACTCAACTCTATTCTCTTCAGTAAGTATAATAATAATATTACTATCCACCATAATAGAAAGTTAACAGTTAACAGAAATCATTTTATGTTTTATAGTTTTTGGAAAAAAATGAAAATCAAGTAATGCTATAATATAATATTTTTTCATGGCTTATTTTGTGTCATTGTATTAGCTATATTATATATCATGTCTTTGTTCTGATGTATTATATAGGAATGTTTCGAAAGTTCAATCATGGTATGCCAGCAGAATGGAAAGGCAACTCAAATGAATCAGATGATTTGAGTGAGCCACTTATTATAGAATTTTCCGAACTTGTAGACGTATCTAAAGAAGTTTTAATCAGGAATAATACAACTATTACGACTAATAGTCAATAATTAAGATTACATATTTTTGTACTTACATTACATTAGTGCGAATCGAAAAACAAAATCACGTCAAAAAGTCTGTGGTAAGTATTTTCTCTCTCATATTTAGACGTAATACGTCTTGTTCTAGTTTTATTATTATTATGTTTAATGTTTAATTAACAACCACTATTATTCTTATTGTATAATTTATTAAGATACCAGTATAATATATTATTATTATAATAATTATATTATGTGAATGTGAGTAATGTTGTGCCTATCTATAAAGTCCCTTATAAGAATATATAAATATGAAGTTTGTATGTGTACTGCCTATGTAAGTAAATTATCTCCAAAAGTTTTTATTATAATTTGATGAAAACTCTGAACACTGCATTTATATTATATTATAAGGATGTTATTCCTATCTAGCTTACCGTATATTATATTATTATGTACTTGTTCATGATCCATCGAGGCTGATAGTAATACGTAATTATTATTAATATATTCATTTGGGATAATAACACATACAATGCAATGGTAGTAGTATTTCTTTTGCTTTCTTTTAAATATGTGGAACGTCAAAAGCTTGTCCCATAATAATATATAATGTACTTTTTAAAGTAAAACATTTTTCCCTAGTGTTACAAGTAAGGTGCTTTGTGTAATTTTATGCACTACCTATATGTGTGTATATAATTTTCATGAATCCAAATCGTATTTTGCAGTTTTTTAGAATTACATAGTATATGTATATCTAATTTGAAAAAAGTATACTCCACTTCATTTTGAAAATTCAACAGTCAAATTTTATATGTCAAAATATTTGTAATGTAAAACTTTTGCTACAACTTAAATATATGTGTACATGTTTTTATACTATTATAATGTCATAATGATCAAATAAATTTTATCGTATATTATTAGGTTTTAAATTTGAAATATTATCATTTAATGAATGATTTTTTAAAATTACTATGCTTACATTATATTATATGTTTTGATTTGAGATTTCCTTTCAAAGATGATTAGTTTCACAAAAGAAGATAATAATATGTAATATGTTGCAATTTATTGTATAGTATTTATAGTAATTTGCATTGAAGATATTATCGAATTATAACGTACAAATACACACTGCACACACAAATGTATTATTAAAACAAAACTGTAACTATATCTGTAATAGTAAAAATATGAAAAAAATAAAACGATTATTTTCATATTGGCGCATATAATAATATAGGAAGGTAATTTATATAAACTTAAATATGTACGTGGATGAAACCACATAGATATAAACAACAAAAACTTTTATATAAAATACGCTTTCATGCTTTATTATGCAAACTAACATGATAAAACTTACTTAATCTATAATACTGCGAATATAATATATATATAGTCGTTATAATTTATGCGTTTTGTATATAACATGTGTGTCTGTACCTTTTGTGATCTATAAGAATAATACAACACGAATTTAAGAATAAGAAAATTGATCTCAATAAAAGAAAATTGAAAAATTTACGCATTGTGTCACACAATTTGTGTGTAATATAATATAACCATCCAAGAAACACTGTTGCACTTGTTGTTGTTGTTGGAAGAGTTTCTTTTATTTAAAGCATAAAATAATAATAATAATAACAGAATAATTTACTAACTAAAGCGGTTTTACAACGTAACATCAGATTTGTAAATATATATACATAAGATTCTTAATTCACTCTACTACATCTCAGCAAGAAGGTTGTATTTATGGAGTATAATAATAATAATTAAAAATTAAAATAATCTTTTACGTTTTGTATACATAAAGTAAAAAGTAAATAATGAATAACGTGCCTATACATATTGAGAAAGTTTCAAAATTAAATCTTTATTCAAATCATATGTTTATAATAATATAAAGTATAACCTTTTTTTTATTGGATTTAGTAACAATAATATAATTGTAGCGGTAATGGTAGTACACTATGTATAGATTAAAACGAAAACTCTCATCTATTTTTGTTATGGCCATTTTTTTAATACAATTTTGAAAAATATTGATTTGTTGTTGTTTTTACGTCGCTCTCTTTTATCTAGACTATATTCGTACACAAGTAATGAATTCATTTTCTAGAATGATATAATACATTACATATACACGGACTATCATATATCATAACAATATATAATAGATAATAGATTTTTCTTTACTGAGTAGGAGAAAAATTGGTAGGAGTCAGTATGCGAGAATCCATTTCACGGATCAGAGGGACAGTGTAAGCGACACATTCGTCCCATCCAGGTTTTCTCCAAGCTGCTTCACGAGTGACTTTTCTAGCTTGTAAATCTTTATAGCCTGTATAAAAAGGTAAAAAAGTAAACACACACAATTAATATGTTTTCACATTATAATACCTTAAGTAATACGCAATTAAGTACATGTTATATAATATGTTATGTAATTTACATATGCTCATGTAATACGAGTCTGTCTTTATGGTATATACTACTAATATTTTGAAAGTCAATGAGATTCAACTTACACCAAATATGATGGACATTGTACAATCGTCCTACTTGTGAAAAAAATCCAGCAAAAGCTTCTTCATTATGTTGCCTGTAATTAATGGCTTTTGCCCAGTTATTTCCCCATTCAATCATTGTGCCTGGTTTTAAAATGTAACTTCTAATTTCATAAATATTTTTTCCACTGGTCCTTGGATTTGGTGATGGCCAATAGCTGACGAAATCATATACAAAGTTCAAAATTAATTTGATGTAAAAGTTTCACATTTCCTTTGATACTTTATACCCGGTATAATGTGAATGAAATTATAATCAACACAATACTCTTATCTCTTTTAAGTATGAATAGTGAATGATTATAATAATTATTGTTTTTAGTATAACAATATAATAATATCAAACCTGAATGGTAAGACAAATTGAGTCTGGCGAAGACGAAGGGTTTCCAATCGTTCTTTCAGTAATTTTTGACTGTCCTATTTTGGATTTTAAAACATATTATACATTATACATTTGTTCATAAAAAGCACTGAATTACTACAACGTTTTTGAGTAACAAAACTCTTGTATATTATATATATCTACAAATGTACTAAAAGTACGACAAAAAAAGGAGACGAATAACTGTTCATAATATGTAATTTCAAGAAAACTAACCGGATTACTCTTTAATGTATTGAATGCTGTATCTACACCAGCATAACCACCAGTGTACCTCCATATATGAATGATTTGATCTTGGTCTCCAATTGATACATTCCAACTTGCAAGAAGTTCTCCTGTTTGTAATTCCTTAGTTAAATTTACGTGCTTCTCACTATACAAAAGAATCATAAGAATATTATCATCTTTGTTTGCAAAGTATGTACTATTGTACTATGTATGTATAATGTATACATATGTATGTAACATAATATAATTACTATATAAATCATCTATATAATATATATAACCTTTATTCACTTACTAATTAGCCAAATATTTTTCCTGTAGTACGGGTTTTACGGTATGAGTTTGAATTTCATAAATGACTTCCTTATCCTGTGATAACATTGTTGAATGGGATTCTTTTGTAGGCTCAATTTTTCGGACGAATAATTTACTTAAAAATCCTTCTCCATTTTCATACCTGGCTGCTGATGTACTAATGCTTCTGTAAATAAGTTACACATAAAAGTATATGATAATCAAATTCCAAATGACATATATTACACCGATCCCGTCTTTGTCTTGAGTCTTGATCAAGGTCACATAATTTAACCTTTGAGGGTAATTCTACACATGTAATGTGTATACACATAGTCACAAATCTTAGAAAGTATCATAATTCTAATGATATAATAATATTATGTGATACATATATATACGCAGATTTTGCACTAATGCATTTTACATTTTGAAATCACTATAACGAACTAATTGTGATTTGTACTTTTTCTCTACATTGTTATGAATGAAGTTTAGTTGACTTTAAAACAAATCCCAATGTAATTCATTAAAAGATTTAATGATAATATATAATAATATGTAGTATATGTACATAATATACTTACCTAACACTATTTGGAACCAGCCGAGTGAATCCATTATTCGCAAAAACATTTTTACATAGTCTACAACAACTAGCCATGTTGAACTTTGTAAAAAATAAAAACTAATTGAAAAACCAGAAAAACAAAGAAGAGTTTTAGATTTAATGAGAGAGTCCTAATATAGTTAATGTTATGGGTAATATTAAAAAAGTAACCAGTAACTAGTAACACTAGTTTGATATATGAAATATATGCAAAACCCTAAACTTTGAATTTTTGAATCAGCGGTCTCAAGTCTACATGTACGTGCTTTATGTTTTATGTGAGCCTTCTTATCATACACACGTATTCTCATGAAAAAGACAATTACTACTATAATGAATAATGAACTTTATTTAAATACTGCATTCATTTGTCTAGCTATTTATATTTGCTTACACAAAAGGGGAGAAAATGTGGACTGTGGACTTTGGAACTCGCATATATATATGAGTATCTTCGAAATGCTATCAAAAAGATTTGAACAGCAAAATTCGTAAAAATTTTTTGATGTTTTTATAAAATACTAGAAAAAATTCTAAGAATTTTGACCCCTACATCATACTTCTATGACCTAAGGGTAACCCACAGGACCCAATTGAAAAATGGCGAAAAATGGCGAAAGTGCTGTTTTAGCTTGACTTGGGGGATCCATCATTTTTACAGTTTTGAACTTTTTTAACTTTTGTCAACGGATTCTAAGAGACATTTATCTAAACTTTCTGCGCTGTATTTTTTCGCCGACAAATTCGCACAAATGCGCCGCCTGGGCGGTTTTCTGTAAACGCGCCTACTTGAATTTTTTAGAAGGCTATAAAATGACCAGATTTTAATTCTAAGAAATGAAACCAACTCTGTCAGACGCAGAAAGCAATTCTGAGTCGATTGGTCCCCATCAATATTTGATTTAAGGCACCCTGAACCCTAAAAACATCACTTTTCAGTTTTTCCACCCCATTTACAAACTTTACATTATTTTTTGACTTGGGGGAACCACCATTTTTACAGTTTTGAACTTTTTTAACTTTTGTCAACGGATTCTAAGAGACATTTATCTAAACTTTCTGCGCTGTA
>JAQGBH010003692.1:0-19016 GCA_034698265.1 Sminthurinus aureus
TATAATGCTGAGATTCAACATTTTGTTTGTCTTTTCCTCCGTTTTGTTTTTGGACATGTCTGGATTTTAACTAAATCGCAGTTATTTTAAAACAACCGTACACTCATTATATTCACTTTTTATTCCTTTTTAATGATCTGTGACTTTTATTACGATTTTTTGGCGGGAAATATGTATTATCATGATTTTCCCGCAGCGACCTCTCGATGCCTGGTTCACTTTAATGCATTAAACCGAAATTTTTAAAAACTTAATTCTGAAGTAACCGTTGATCGCAAAAATATGTGTGTTAGCATACTAAACGTGAAATCGCATGGACTTTATTAATAAAAATAGTTTATACTAAAAACTACGCGATTTCACATTAAAATTTATGAATTTATTCAAAGTGTACGTAATGTAAAGCTCTGTCAATTTTGATCCTGTCTCACGTTTCGG
This sequence comes from Sminthurinus aureus, assembly GCA_034698265.1. Taxonomy (NCBI): domain Eukaryota; kingdom Metazoa; phylum Arthropoda; class Collembola; order Symphypleona; family Katiannidae; genus Sminthurinus; species Sminthurinus aureus. The sequence goes on from JAQGBH010003692.1 coordinate 439, forward strand.
GTCACAGTGTCCAAACTACTTGACCTAGAACGATGTGAGGCACTTTTTCTAAAAGTAAATTGCATTTGCAACAACTTTCTCGCTGGGACCATGGTCGAAAAGTCCCGGGGTCACCTTTAAAACGGGAGTTGAAGTTGGATTGCATGGCTGTACGTAATCAAGAGCTCGCTACTGTGTATATATATCATACATAATATATGTTTTACAATCAAACGAATGTCGAGTCAAACATTTTAACGCTATATTTACTAAACTGACCAATTGTTCAGCTTAATTTTAATCATTTGAAACACTTATTTACTTTTGACTCTCCAACAAGATGTTCTTGATGCATACAAAATACAAACGTAGAATATATATTTAGTCGATTGGTGTACCATTAACTTTACAAAATTTTAAAAGTTCAACGAAATTTTTAGACTTGAAGTTTTAGCTTCTCGTGTGGTTGTGATTATTGTGTATCTAATTATTATAGTTTAGTTGTATATTATATTCTCTGTTTTACTTAATATTGAGCAGTATTGAATCAATATATATATATAATATGTATTCTATTATTATAAATATACTATTACATATTGCATGATGCAGAAAGAATGTACATTCACAAACAAAATGTTTGGCATGAAAAACAAAAATGGAACGATTCTACACCATAATAATATATGTAATATTTTTGTGATAGTATAAAAACATTAGTAAAAAAATACGTGTGTGTTGTAACATTATTGTGGCAACGTGGTAACTTTTTTACTTTCCCCCTAAAGCCTCTTCCAGCTCTCGCCTTATCAAAGCCCGTAGAAAAATTGGCGAAATCTTCATTGAATCTGGTAAAATATACTTGAATATCAAAAGCAAACAACTTACAATTTCCATATGTTAATGATTTGCTACTGGGGCGTACATACTTATATCATGTATAATTCGAATCGTAGTGTTGGGGGTATATTATTTAGCTTTATATATATATGTATATATTTAAAATTTTTGTTAAATGATAAAAGTTTTATGGTCAAGTAGAACAAACAAATATTTACGCAAGTAAAAGGTGTAAGGTATTATACATTATACTGTATACCATAATATTATTATACATTCCGTATTGTGAACTGTCAATAATAATTGTATATTATTCTACACTGTTTTTGCCCTCATTATACTTTTTGCTTTTTGGTATTGGTGGATTTATACGGATGTTTTTGTTCTATATATATATGAAATTATTATAACCATAATAATACGTAGTTTTTATAAAAACCAAAATGTTTTTTGTTAAGTAGATACGCTTTAAAACTTTTGAACAAGCACAGATGCGTGAAAGTTTAGAGTAACTGATTTAGAGAAAGTGACTAAAAGCTTTTTAAGTGTGTATAAATTTGTGTGTACGTTTTGTTAGTGTATAATATATATAATAGTATGTCACTTACATTGGTTCTAAAATCAATAGTTAAAATTATCCGGTATAAATATAACATGAACCTGGGATTTTAGTGTAATGTGTAATATAATATAGTGGAAATTATTTACATTATACATACTATTAGTTTTTTGTTCAAATGCTTTAACTAACTCATTCTTTATACTATAATGATATGTTGTATGCTCTATATTGTTCTATAACATGCAGTATTACTAGTAGGAAGAATATAAGGGTTTTTTAACGCTATTCTATCTTGCATGAATATTTTAGAACGACACGATCAGTCCTTCAAAATTTGGATTTGAAGAATTTTTCACATTCTACAAGACATTAACGGTGCGACCGGAAGTAGAGAAAGTGTTTGATGAATTCTCGGGTTACAATAAGAAGAAACTAATGTCAGCCGAGGTAAAGCATTGATTTTCCTTGTTTTGTATAGTATATTGTTGTATCATGTTCTTGTTTCCTTGGTTGAAAGTTTCAATTTGATGTAAATACATACACACATCAAAGTTGTGTGTATTTTAAATTCTATAAATATTTAGGATAATCACTATAAATTCTTTAATAATGCTTACAGCAATTCATGGAATTCATCAATAAAGAACAACGTGATCCACGACTCAATGAGATTTTGTATCCTTACACAACGCCAGAGAGGGCTTCTGAACTCATTGCTGCCTATGAACCCAGTGTTTACAATGCCCAACGGGGCATGATCTCGTTGGATGGTTTTCTTCGTTACATTCTTTCAGATGATAACGCTATCGTAGCAATGGACAAATTTGATCTCTCTGATGACATGGACCATCCTCTTAACCATTATTTTATTAACTCCTCCCATAACACTTATCTCACAGGTGAGTCCTGACATTTTATCCCTCATATTTAGTTGTCTCATCATACTTACAACAACTTGGATTTTACTAGAGCTATAATATAGAATAAAGTGCAAGAGGTTAGAGAGGGGATCTTTATTTAGAGGCCATTGTATTTCATATATGTATACATTGGAAAACGGAAAAAGTACGTGCCTTTTCTCTTGTCATCTAGTTCATGCCATGAACTTCATGAGAAAGAATAATTATTTAAAGGATAAAAATTACAAAGTAGTAGGTAGTACATTGTATGTAACCAAGCTACGTGCGGACTAGAATTCTAGATTTTAGATTCTAGATTGTAGTCTACGTATACCATGGTAGGTATAACTATGATACACATTTTATACTTTATAGAAACAAATTCGACTTTTTGTGCCTAGTTTTTATTTGTAGCCATTAGAAAAACTAGATTCATTTTTTGTTACATCATACATGGGTAGGTTGGTCGTTTGTAAACAATGAGAAATTTTAAAAAGAGACTCAAGTAACTTTTTAACTAACGTTTTACGTGTTTTTTCAAAAAAAAAAAGAGGAAAGAAAATTAACTGGATGTGACCACATTTTATGCATGATAAATTTACTACCATGTGCCATGTTTTATACATCATGTTGTTTCCTCACTATTGAAAAAGTACGCACCAATTTTATCTGTAGGTAGTAGGTGGTGACGTTACATGAGACACTTTGAAGAGGTCGATTTTCTCTTTTGATTCGGAATGCTTTTATCATTACAAGTCCAAGAAGTAACGAGCTGTTAACAGCTTTGAGAAAGTCTTTGAAACATTCAAGTATCGTTGTACGTTGTATCGTTACCATTTGGAGAGTTGCAAAACTTTTACAAGTTCCTCTTCTTCCACTACTACTACCTTTTCCATGTACAGATCTTTAAAGATTTTTCCTATACATGTACAATGGACGTTTTGCACACGGCTACTTGTTACTTGTTACATAGCAATTTGTACTCCACTCATGTCATGGTGTAAGAAGGATGATTTTATGGAAAAGGTTATTTTTACTATGTGTACTATAATCTAGGCACTACTCTTATCACACACATGAATACACTCATATAACGTTTATACATGGAGTAAAGGGAAAGGGAAAAGCACTACATTACAGTACAAACTACAGAGTTTATGGGAAATATGCCTAAGGACTAAGGAGTCTTACCTCCCGTTGTAGTGAAATGATGTAGGTACATTTGGGTTCGCTAATAGAATACTAAACAGTTTGGGGTGTAAACTCTGAGAATTTTTTTTCTTCACTGTGTATTGTGAAAGTATATACATCTACTATCTACCTACTTTGTTTTAAGTTTTACACAAACTATAGATTGATGGAGTCGTCACCCTATTTTTATATACTACACGGTTATTTTGACACATTTTTTTTCTCAAGAGTTTGCACTGCTCCTAGTTCACAGTACAGTGTTCAATTTGAACATTTTCAGCATCTTATACCTCCTGAAAAATTGATTATTTTACATTCTACACACACATACATACATTTGCCTAAAAACTAAAAATATATGCACATGGCATATAACGTTTTCTTTCACCTTCTTCATCGTTTGTTTCTTAGCGTACCGTTTGTTATGCATACAAAATTGATTGTTGGACTTTATAATCTTTAGCCTTGAGACTTGAGACTTGAGATATACATGTACAAAAAATGAAGTTTAAGAGTTGTTGAGGTTTAGCATTGTAGTATGCATATTATGTATGCATTACGTGTTACGCATTATATTATACAAAAACAAAAAAATATGAAAATATATTGCAAATATTCCTTCAGAATTAATACATTTAAAGAGTGTAGAGTATAGAATGTAAACTAGCAACTACCGTATTTACGGCCAGGTTTATGACAGGCACAATACGGTTTAGGTAGTACCATTTTAAAAATTGTTTTTCCCGGTAGCCCTTTCCTTTTGTACTTTGTAGGTAGTAAAAAGAAATTTCAGTAGGTGATCATGAGTTGACTCAAAAAATGGGCTAACTTGAAACTGTGAATCTACGGTCTACAATCTAGAGTCTAGAGTCTACAGGAAAAAAAACTATTGATTGATTGGATTTCTGTCGTTTTCTCTCTCTACAACTTATACTTCTTACTCACTCTGCGTGGCAAGCTAGGCTTTTCCGCATGATAAAAATGTATTTTGATTTAACAGGCCATCAGTTGACGGGAAGAAGTTCTGTGGAAATGTACAGACAGAGTCTTCTAGCTGGCTGCCGATGCGTCGAGTTGGATTTTTGGAATGGAAAGTCTGAAGAACCCATCATCGTTCATGGATATACGCTTGTTCAACCTGATTTACCTGCAAAGGTAAATAATTTATAGTTTTATTTTCCTTTTTCATGTTTTCAGTTGGTGGTTTGCAGTACACATGTAATATGCCATAATGCCATATGCATTATATTTTGAAGAATTATGGAATTATAACTCACTACATATTTACATACAATGTAATTTAAAAAATACTGACTGTAGATCAGTCATAATTCATCGATACTCAAGGAAGAAGAAGAAGAAGAAGAAGAAGGAAAGCTAAGAACAAATTTGTATATATATATATATAATTTATACATTGTGTTCTTTTTTACTTTGGTTAAAGAAAGCAGTTATTCCTTTTCGACATTTTACATTTGAGCTCACCGATGACTGAACGATTTTCACCGTCGTTGACTATACATAATAGAAATAGTTGGTGTAGTGTGTGGAGTGTGGTTGCGTTTATTCCCTGACTTTTCAAGTAGTTGGTTCAATCAGTAGGTCAAGCTTCAAGCTATAACGAAAATCCAGCCGTTTGCCGTTTGTTTTTGTACACTGCATACAGGATTTGGTGTATTGATTCATTTTAATTCATTCATAGCTTTTGACATTGATTTGCATGAAAGAACCCAAGTAGAAGTGACACGAGAAAATTATTGACTTTCATTACAAATACATTTTAGAAAATATATCAGTGCTACACATTATTATACAAATCATCAACGTTATACAGTAGTGTGTGTGATATTTATACTATAGTAATTTAGTATCTACATTTCTCAACATGGTTCACTCTGAATACCAGAAAACTTTATTTTGCGCATATATTATTATTTATGTATAGATGTAATACATGAATAATATAGGAAACACTTGATTTTGATAGATCGTTAAGATGGGGACACTGATAAAGAAAGTTTATGGAAAGGTTTTGCGAACCGATAAATTGTATCGGCATTCGATATTAATTTAGAGCCGTAGTTTGTTTCATTCCTCCTCTTCTATATTTAACGACATACACAAGTAAAAAATACGTAATAATATAATATGTACGGTGGAAGTGGGAAATGGGAATTCGGGATTTCGGTGATACATCTAAAGTGTTTTTTTTTTCATATAATATATATAATGTTATAAATTGTTTCAGCAACTTTATTTATTACCAATAATTTATAGGTAAAGAATGAACATGTTGTTGACGTTTGACGTTTGGCTTTCTTTCTAGAATAGAGAATATATAAAATATATTCATAGAAGCTACTAATGTCTATAATATCTATATGTTATCGACATAGGACAACATAGTAGAGAAAGAGGAGCAGTCTTGCCTTTGATTCATATATTCAGTACAAGTTTTGTCTTTCAAAGTTCTTGTTGATAATGATGATAATGATGATCTGGCTTGTTTACCCTTTTTTGAAGCACATACCCCAAACAACATGCATGATAATACATACATACTACACACTTACGTAAAGGCACACATCATCATAACATATAATATGTATACATGTGTTTTATAAATTACCTGCTCACACGCTTATCCATCTTTTTATATAAATGTATCCGGTAGCTAAACTACATGTGTACATGTTTACGTGTATTGAAGATGGAGTGTTCAAAACTGTCATCAGTACTCCCAAAGTTTTCCCTTTCCATTATTCTTATCTTTAGATGCTCAGCGGGTGACTTTTGTACTTTCTCCATCATCCACGATTCACAGTAGCTGGCTGCAGCGAGGTTATTTTTGTGAATACAACAACCTTTTCAAGCCATATTATTATTATATACTAACATCAATACCTATCACTATACATCATACTAAAAGTCATTGTAGACGACCTCGATGTTACATTTTCGTCTTCACTGGAATATAATATGTATTGTGTATTATATATTATGCTTGTGTTTGATGGTTGATGTGAACCACTTTTTGATTTCTCCTGCACGCAAAAAGATTTTATCAAGAATCAAGAATAAAAAACCATTCGTTATTCGTTATTCCTTATGGATTCATGAGAGAGTTTGGTTTATCAATATCAAAAGTGTACATAACTTAATTACAGAGTACACAAAGGGTGATATGCAATACTACACACTACACAGTGTATTTTATACTATGTAAACAAACTTGTGTATTGTGTACACTAATAATAATATTTGTCGTGGCCAATGACCAATTTTTCAAAAATTAACTTGTAATAGTTGATAAAACGTACAAAAAATAATATGGATAAATTACATCCTGAAATGGGAGAGTAACATTGAACATTGTTTATTGTCCGACCAAGAGTTTCTTTCCATAAATCACTAGCATGCATTTGTAGTATTCAATGTCATGTCTGTAGATGGTAGAAAGTAGATAGTAGATGTACATATAAAACATAGGAAATTCGAATTAGAGGAAACGTTGTGAATTGGGACACAACGGTACTTTTTCTTGTATGAAATAAAATACTTTTGCAAGAAATTGAAAAATGTGACATGTAAGTGAAAGTGTAATAATGACGTAGAAATTCAAATTATGCACGGATTATCATGATAAATGCTCTGAATTTTCAATTTTACATATCATGTGATTGGACCTACATGTGACACACACAAAGTAGTAGATACTATGTAGATTGTAGATTGTAGATAGGATAAAGTAGTTACTTTTCTCTCTCTTTTTTTGACTTGCATGTCTCGGAATGGGCCAGTCATGTGTGTGTGCTAGGTTAGGTTTGGAATTTGGAGTGAATAAATATTAGATATTAGACATGTCTTTTGGAAGGAAACCCCATTTACGTTAAGTAGGAATGGGAAACTGGGAATACCTTCTGAAGGGATATTCAGAGTTCTGTCTCTTTTTCCTTTCCCTCTTCATTTCTCATTCCCGTCCATCTTCCCCTTCTCTTTTTCTCATGCAATCACATTGTACATTGTACATACTTAATTTGTGTCCAACCATAAAGTTATTAGAACACATTCCATTTTTCACACTTTTGTCTATACAACATAATATATCACAGTATTATCTAATATGTGTGCTTAAAATTATAGAGTTGCATTTATTACAAATTGACTTTCTCCTATTCTGATGTTCTACCTGTCAAGAGTCTAGAATCTAGAATATAGCTATCTTTGTATCCATTACTTGATATTTTTCATATATTATGCTGTGTCGTTCAAGAATTTATGGTAATTTACTACACATGTGTCTAATTTCTAGTTTCGAGCTAGCTCTAGAAAAATGAAGAATTCTTTGGTTTCTAGTCCTCTCATTTTCCTATCTTGTAAATTCTCTCACCATAAAAGTTTCTTTAATAATTACCCTTGTCATTTTACATGTCTTGTCAATACTCAAGTACTGTGTGTTGTTTATTCTGTTTTTGATAGCTATATATTATTTATGTCTCATCAGGCATCAAGCTACGTAGTTATCATAGTTATGTATTATGTATAGGATTATTAAAAATTCCATTAGTCCCATGTTCCATGTAATTCCTTCGGTGTAAAAGTGCAGTTTACAGTTTTTATTGAACATATTGTAAACTGTTTTCCTTTCTGGTTTTTAGAAAAAGAGCATTAGGAAAGCAGTTTATCGCTCTATATTCCATATTCGCACTTTTAAAGCCGTGTACAGTGTAAATAGCCGCTATCTCTTGTGTAATATGAAATAGTACAACATAATACGATAATATATAATATGAAATGTGAGAAGATAAAGTAAGAGCATGACAATAATCGTCTCACAAACCGATATAGGAACAGAGACATTATTTTTTTTTATCCCAAAATTTTTTTCTCCTGTGTTTTCTCTCATGTTCAGCTCACAATCTATGATCTATCGTCTATACTCTGTACTTTTAATGTACAATGTAAATGTGTATAGTGAATTTGCAGTAGTTGGATATAGGAGTGTGGATATACATATTAGAATTCTTTTAGTGGATGTAAATATATATATATATATATATATATATATATATATTTATAGTTATGTACGATAATGTTGCTTACAACTACTTGCTCTTTTGAGTCATTGGTACTTTAAGACACAGTGTGAGCCACTACCACTACCACTAGTACTACCACTTTCATTTTTGATATATTGGCTGGGACATGGAAGTATATCTGATGTAAGCTGATGGCGTCGATCGAATCTTCACTGTCTGTCTCTGTCTCGCTGTCTTTCACTCTTTTCAATGTTTGCTTTGACTCTTTTAGGTCTGACGTAGACAGAAAAGACATTGAGAATTGAGACAAGGTGTACTAGTACTATGTACTATAATGATGGCGTATACTGTATACTGTATGTACATTGTACATACAAACATTTATGTACAATGTACATGGGTCTCCCTGTGTGTGAGTATGTTACATTTACAAATATAGGAAATACGGAATTGGAGATTGGAGATGTATACAGTATGCAGTATTCAACATGCGAGTTGAAACTTGGAAGTGAGGAATATTTACATTACAGATGTAGGTAGATAGATAGATTTTGGTAGATAGGAGACCTACATTATAAATGTGCATATATATGACATACGACTATAGACATGATAAGAAGAGAGATGAAAGATATGAGATGTGTATCTGTGGAGTAAGATGGAAAGCTAAAGGACGATAGACGATATACTCTTATCAGCATCAAGAACCGTTGTATTCCTTCATTCATTATATTATTTCCAAAGGGAAAGCTGGGAAGAAAGAAAGAAAGAAAGCAGGAGAGAGAGAGAGAGAGAGAGAGAGAGAAAAGAGAGTATAGAAAAATCTACAAGAGAGAACGAGTATCTACGATTTTCATTTTGCAAAGTTAGAACTTAGGAAATGGACCCTTGGAAAAGTTGAGCAATTCTTTTGATGCCTCGTAAAAACGGTTATATCTCAGCCCTTGACATAGCTTTTTAATAAGACGAGGTTAGATGGTTGGTTGATTTTGGTTGGATAGCTAGCAGCCTAGATGGCTAGATGCCTAGCTGCTTGCCTTCCTGGTTAGCTGATGGCTGGCGGGTCGACGTCGACTAACGAAAACGATGATGATGCTCACTGTTGGATGTTGGAGTATATATATATACATATACATATATATTTCTCCATCCTGGGTGAGTTTTTTCTCTCGCCAACCGCCAACAATGTTGATCTGTGAATAATAATAATATTCGAAATTGCGAATTCTTGAGCAACTATTCCAATAGAATGTATGCATCAAAATTCAATTCAATTCTACGTACATATAGCCCTAAGTCTAATCATCATAGTAATAGTAGGAATACAAAAACGAATGCTAAATTCAAATACAATCATGATCGTTCAGAGAAGAAAGTAAGAAAGAAAGAAAGAAAACAAGAAAGAAAGGGGGAAAAGAGAAAAAAATGTAACGCATAGAAAAGAATAGAATAGATAGAAAGAAAGGGCGTATGGGAATGGAGGAGCGACCGAACCGAAAATGAATTTCGAATAGAATGAATGAATGAATGAGTGGAAGAATGAGTGTATACATGTGGTATGCCATGATCAATGGCTTGTAGCTTGTACTATAGCTTGAAGCCTGCATAAAAATTAATCTTTCTTTTCTTTCGTCTCGTAATAATACACACATTTGTGTGTGTGTGTGTGTGTGTGCACTGCACATGTATCACATAAATATACATCTATGCATATAGTTTTCCATTTTCTTTCTCCTTTCTCTTACTTTCTCCTTTCCGTTGGAATACAATGGCTCAAATACTGCGTATGGAGCTCAATTTTGAGAGATTTTATTTTAGTCTTTCAATTTTAGTCGAGAGAGAAAGAGAGAGGAAATAACAAAATCATGTAATCTTTTTCTCTTCCCCTTCTCTTCATCATGCATACTATTAGTGATTCTTGTTTCTGATTGCCTATCAAAATGTTGTATCATTTATGTATTTACCTACAAATTTCTATAATACTGTGATATTTACATATTATAACATCTATAATGGATAGTAATAGTAGTAGTAGTACGTTGTACGTTAGTATGAGAATTTTGAGCTACTCATTTCAGATTTCAGATGACATCGATTGTTCAAGTCAAAAGGAACGTCACTCCTTTAAATTAGTTTTTAGTGATATCTCCTGTTGGACACATGTATAATGTATAGGTTATAAGTTATAGGAATCTAGTATGTAGTATGGTGTGTTGGATTTCTATTTCCGTCAATTGTCCGTTGTCCACAAAATATTTTACAACAAGTAACATTCTGCTAATATCAATACAGTAGGTACTAGGTGCAATGTACAATAATATTATATTATATTATTACTTGACTTGTCTATAGTCTATAAAGTATGGTTTTCAGTTTTCAAGTATAAAGTATGAACTTTATAAAGGGAAATCGGTTTTCCTGTTGAACTTCATGACAGTACGAGACAAGAGACAAGACAAGACAACCAAACTCGGTACAACTGAGTGAACCAAATGAATGGAATGATAAGCTATCACATTATACATTATATACACCTCCATAATGGAACAAGAACAGGAACAAGAGGAAAGAGGAATGGAGTGGGAAAGTTAGCTAGACAGAAAACACGAGGGATGGAAATGAATTCAATTTGAGTTCATTATATATTCCACATTCCACTGTACTCTGTATGTTCTAGTTCCATGGACTAAAATATGAAGTAGACGAGTAGACGACCATGTTACACGGAAATTTGTTGCCTGTCTTCTCTAACTATAACTTACACATTGTCATTCTGCTATACTCTGGATTCTAGATTCTGGATGAGGGATTGAATATACGTTTATATTTTATGTATACCGGTTACTTTACTGGTTAAAAGTATATATCTGTAGATTGTAGATACTAGATATTTATATGATATATTTGTTGAATGCGGATTGCAGTGGTTGTGAGTTGTGAGTTGTGGGAGCCAGAAACAAGAAACCATAATGTACTCTCAATGTACATTGAGAGTTTCAGTTTGTTACAAATAATACATGTACATTGTACACTGTACAGAAACTACTACTATAAATTCGACATTTTTTTCTTTGTGGTTCAAGGGACAGTGCATATTATTTATTAAGAAAATGATTGTCTCAAGTCAATCGGAATCTATGCAATTTCTTTACAGCACTGAAATTCCAGGGAATAAGACTGAGAAAAAAGTTTAACCTTATCTTCTTCGGTGTGCCAAATTTTAATGGTCTTTTCCTTATAGCAATACAACCGACACATGTACTAATAGTATTATACACTATATACTAGCAGTAAAAGCGTTGTTTTACACTAGTTTGATCCCCAAGATCCAAGCTATTCTGCATATATGCATTCTTAAGATGTACATTGACGATAAACAATACAGCTTGTTGGCGCAACACTGTTTTGAGCTTTGAGCTTAGCATGACACATAACCTACGGTATTAAAAAAATCCAAATATTGCATAGTATATAGAATATAGTGAATGAAAATCATGGTAATAATAATTTTTACAAAATATGTATGTTATTAGAAATATTCATCTCACTTTTCTCTACTCAAAGCTCAAAACTAAATGCACTGTGACTAATATCTAATGTACTACATCATGTTATGCATTTTGCATACTTTATCGATGTGAATTAATAGCTGGAGTTCGTTTTTATTATTGGATATATTATATTATGTACAATGTACATTCCATCAGTATTCAGTTCAATGTAGTAATTCAATTACCACAATAAACTTCCTACTGGATTCTAGATGTTAGATTCTAGATTCTATATACATAAATTGATATCTTGAAGTAAATGAAAGGTATGAGCTCAGTCCGTCTCCATTAGCCGTTAGAATCAAACGTACTATTTCCTCCACCTTTCCTTTGCCTGACTCATAAAATGCATATATATGTATGCTGCATATACTGTATAGTGTATAGAGTATAGACTATACGCTATGTGCTCCTTTTCTCTACTGCAAGGGAGAAAGTCTATGGATATTTCTAATTGGCATTGAGGATTGAGGCAGTGATGTTCTTTAAATAATTAACTAATTGAATGATTCATGTTTTGTCATAGTATCATTTATGCACAAACATGTACACGTACAAAATACATCATAATATAATAATAATAATACTAATAAAAGGTACACATTACACATTCAATTAGAGTAAGTATACATAGAATATTTACTATCTAATATCTACCCTTTGGTTTTGGGTTTATGCATACGTAAGCGTATACTTTCAGTGAATTGTTTGTGTACTATACAAACATGAACAATCAACATGCTACGTATATTATGCGGGTTTCTAAAACAATACTTTCTTTTACTGAAAGAATCTACTTCCGAAATGCGGGGTTGTGTGCTATATGCAATATACACTATATACATAGTTTATTTTGTGTACACTGTAAAGTAGTGTATAGTGTGTACGCCCGACGGATGTGATAGTAAATTAAATTAGTAGCAGTGAATTTGTAGAGTTTGTTCTCACTTTCTTTACTCTCGAGTCTTGAGTCTTGAGGTCAAAATGTTTAGGGAATTTCATATCACTACATCGGAGATTGGAGATTTCAGGCATACGTAATATTTTTTAGGAGAAATTCTAGACTCTAGCATGATTTCCTGAAAGAAAGTTTGAGGAAGAAATTTTTTTCTGCATAAGTATATATGGAATTTTGAACATTTCCCCTTGTCTACTGCATACCGCATACCCCTCATTCCTAAAGTTTTAATTGAAAAATTATGAAAATAGTTGACCAACGGACCAACCATATTACACTCCAAATTCATTCTATATTGTACTATAATATATTCGCATGATATGTAACATTTAACATTATGTGGTCTATATTCGGTGACTTCTAGTTTCAATAACGTGCGTGTACCTACATATACATATATTCAACCTTTATCAAGTCATAAGTACGATAGGTGTATGGATATGGGTCATGACATTTCTTTTCTTAGCCTTAATAGGTTCCGTCACACAATTTTTATGACACACACAAAAAGCTTGAGTAAATGAATAGAGTTGACCAGCATAACATAATATTTAAGTAATCCCAATGCCTTTTTAGTTTGTTCTAATAATATGAAATTAGCCTTTGACATGCACACGTGTAACATTGTAACATGGTATAATATGTATTTAGCGTGTGTAGGTAGTACAGTGTATACCATTCATTCATTTCTTGGATTATAGATGTACAATTTGTATAAAATATTATGATACTATAAGATATGTACTGTAAACAATGGTTTTTAAATTTTTGTTTTGTAGGAAGTTATAGAAGCGATAGCTGAGAGTGCGTTCAAAACTTCTGAATATCCCGTGATACTTTCTTTTGAAAATCATTGCAACCCAAAACAACAAGCAAAAATTGCACAGTATTGTCGAGAATTTTTTGGTTCCATGCTCCTTGATATGCCTCTAGAGTCACACCCGGTAAAGAAAAAATTATACACCATACTTTCTTACAACTTGAACTTTGTTGAACACTGTAATTCAATTTATTAGTTTTTTTTTCTCCTTTGAACAACATTTGATATGATTGCATGTATATATATACGTGAACCCATGTACGGATTACAGATGTATAAAAACCACCCAGTCAGCAGTCAAAAGGATGTTCTCATACTTTTATACTTTTTCTTTTACTTTTAAAAAACTTTCTCTCTCTACTTCTTTTTTCTTGTCTGATAACTGATAACCTTGTTAGTTGATGAATGAAAAAGTATAATCTACGTATATCTATGTATGTTGAATGTGGTAAAACTTTTTTCCGACTGGGCAACGTATCATTTATGTACATCGTAGATACACTGTACTCAAAGTTCTATAAAAGAAAGGAACAGTGTTTGTATAAAATATGAAAGAAAAAGTAGGATTTCAGTTTTAATTTTTTTTTAAATTTCAAGAAAACTTTTCTAGTTTTGTAAAAAAAAAAATGTCATGTGTCAGTATGGAATCAGTAGTTGTGATACTTAATATTATTTGTCTTGAAAACCCAAAAAAATATGATTTGTAGCTGGAACCTGGATTTAATTTACCCCCTCCCTCTGCACTAAAAAGACGTATAATTATCAAGAATAAGAAAAAGCATCATCATCATAAACAAAAGAATCAAAAGGCTTTGAGTAAAACATCAATTCCTGAGAATGGAGAATCTCCACCTCTACTGGCTACACGAGATGACTCAAAAGACAGTGTTGAAATTGAGGAGCCAAATAACAGTAAGGAGAAACATTTTACACCTTTAAATCCGCTTCTAAAATTTGTAATACATACTAAATACTAGATACTAGAGTCGAGTAGTAAATAGTGGAGAGGGAGAAGTAATTTTTACCTAAAAGATAAACGTATATAGGTAACCTGTCATGTATAAAGTTGCATCATAGACAAGACATAAAATTCCAAGTATATATTATGCATTCGTAAATGATCAACTTGCGTTTATGTGTATATGTGTAAGAATTTTTGCTGTATATTTTATGTTTTGGTTATTTATTTTTTTAAGCCGTGTTAGATGATGAGGAATCTCTGAGTTCTGAAGACGATGAAGATAGTGCAGAACCAGACGACCTAAAAAATATTGATAAATCCCAGAGTGATAAAGGAACAGCGGGGAAAGAGTCTGAAGCTGGAGCTGAGATTTCCGCTCTGGTTAACTATGTTCAGCCGGTTCATTTTTATAACTTTGGTGAGTATGGAGTATGCTTTCTTCCTCCGTTATGATTTATTTATTTATTTTTTTGGGAAATGGCTTATTTAACTATCCATGAACTCATGTTTAACCTGTCAAATATTTTACTAAATAATTATTATTATGATTACGTTTTCAGATCATGCTAAAAGTAAGTGTTTAAGCATAAAATTTGCAATATTATACACAGATATTTATCCATCATTATCATTCATTAGAATTTAAAATGTACTGCTTATCAATACTCAATACTTTATGTATTACACAAAATACAAAACCATCTAACTGACTTTTTATTTTATTTCATTTATAGATAGAAATAATTGTTATGAAATGTCAAGTTTTGACGAGAACCAAGCTATGAAACTTTTGAAGGTACTTGATATTTGATATTAGCTCAAAATCTCTTTGAATATATGCTATACAATATACAAATGTACACATGAGAAAAGTCAATGGAATACAAAGACTAATTATTTTTTCTGACAAATATTAATATTTCAGGAACGGCCTGTAGAATTTGTAAACTATAATAAACATCAACTTTCCCGTGTTTACCCAAAAGGAACTCGTGTAGATTCGGGTAATTTCATGCCACAGTTGTTCTGGAATGCTGGCTGTCAGCTCGTTGCATTAAATTATCAAACTTTAGGTAAGTGTCTTTGTTTTTTGTTTTTTGTACATATTTCCCATCTATAGTCGAACTTTTGCCGATACTTGAGTAATAATATATTATTCGTAATTCGTAATATGTTGTAATTATATGCGATTTTTATTTATTCATAATTTGTACTAACAAGAATGATGCATATCAATGCATATGTATCTTTGTTATAATTCATCTTTGACTAATTTTGTTTATTGGCACATTTCCATAATTTTCTAGATGTCGCAATGCAACTTAATTTGGGAATTTTTGAACTAAATAACCAATGTGGTTATTTATTAAAGCCAGAGTTCATGCGAATAAAACATAGGCAGTTTGACCCGTTTGCAGAGTCTACTGTTGATGGAATAATTGCAGGGACTGTAACCGTTAAGGTAAAGAAAAAACAATGTTCATAGATTATAGACTGTAGTACTACAGAGTGTCATTTTTTAAAGGTTATCACTTTTACAATATGTTAATAGTTAATAGCTACATCAGTCTAATGGTCTTATAATGTCTCTTTTTATATTTTTTGTAGATAATATCGGGTCAATTTCTAACGGATAGGCGGGTTGGAACTTATTTTGAAGTAGAAATGTACGGCCTACCAACAGATACTGTTCGGAAAAAATTTAAAACGAAACTAGTACCAGCAAATGGAATTAATCCTTTGTATGATGAAGAGCCCTTTGTGTTTAAAAAAGTAGTACTACCAGATTTGGCATGTATTCGAATTGTTTGTTATGAAGAGTCTGGTAAAATGTTGGGTCATCGGGTACTTCCTGTTGTAGGTCTTCGACCAGGTTATCGTAATGTGGTTCTTCGTAATGAATCTGGACAACCATTAAACTTAACTTCAGTATTCGTGTTGATTCGTGTGAAAGATTTCGTTCCAGACGGATTTGGTAAGACTTGTATTATATAATATAAAATATAATATTATTATAGTATCGTTTTAAAGTATTATGATAAATAAATGAAAAATTTATTGAAGTATTTTTTGTAAACATCATATTAGAGTTTAACATGAATGTTTTTCTTTCTTTTGATATACTATTTAGCCGATTTTGCTGAAGGTATTTACAAATTACAAATTTAAAATGTGCATGGCTGATTTATAATGATTTAAGATTTGCAATGTATCCTCTTGCAGTTGATCCACACTTAGAATTCATTTGTCTTTTCTCTCTTTATTTCATTTTGTTCCTCCAGCATTGGCAAACCCTATCAAACATCATAATGAAAGAGAAAAGAGAGCAGCACAACTTAGCGTACTACAAGATGATAATCAAGATGAATCAAATGAAGAAAGTGAACCATTGACAAGTAAACATCTAATGCGTAACCATTCACTGATTCGTCCTAAATTTCATGATCCTTCAAATCCTTCGAATCTTTCATATAGTCCTCCATCGTCAAGTGGTGCAGGTCCCTTGTTTTCAACTGGGAAATCAGACTCATTCGATGAAAATAAAAAACGAGCTGGTGTTTTGTTTGCAGACACTGTTAGTATCCCTGTCTCTGGAGCTGTCCCGATTTCACCCGGAACAGATAATACTAGTGTCAGTGTTGGTGTGAGTGGTGGGAGTGCAGCTAAGAGTGTGTTAGAAGCAGCTAAAAGTGTATTAGAACCAGAAACGTTGGAGCAATTTTGGATGCAAAAGGCTATCCGTGAAAAGAAGGCTGAGGTGGAGAAGAAGGTTGAAGCTTTAATGAGGAAACATGAAAAAGACCGAAAAGTTTCTAAAAAGAAGCCGCTAGTAAAAACTTTTTCCAAGACAAATTTGTAAGTTTTCCCTGTTTCATTTTTCCTCTTTTACACTGTAATACTGTAATACACTGTGCTGTACTAGTAGATATTTTATATGTACGCCTATTCGAGACATAGTTTCCACAATAATTGTTTTAATTTCTTTGTAAGTACTATTCTATGGACAGGAACAATGTATTATGTTGTAGTTGAAAACGGAATGATTAATGATTTTTTACTATGGGTCAACCTATCATTTGTCTTTTGATAAAGTTACTGTCAAAGTGTAGTAATGTACTATTTCCTACGTATAATATTACATATTACATAAAATAGAAAGCATATTATGCACACTTAGGCTTAATATCCAAGTTTCATGAAGTGCATAGTATAATCTAGTATGAAATACAGTACATAAATATGAAATTCACTTCTTAGACCTTGAAAATTATTAGATTAAAGTACTCATTTTCATTAAATTTTCAATATAACATGAAGAATTTATGAAACTGTGCATTGTGTGGATATATTATGCTGTATTGATTCTTTTATTTATGAAAGAGGAATGTTTCAGAAGTTTTAGATGGTATAAAATCTCAATAGTATAATGTAGTACTGACTAACTTTACGCGCTAGTAGAGGTGAAAATCGTCGAAATCTAATTTTTTCATAAAACCTTCAAAAACCCATTGCTAGGGATGAGTAAAGATGGGTACAAAAGGTTTTTTTTGAAAAAATTAATTTGGGGTCGGTAGGGAGCATTTTCAAGCTTTTGGCAAAGTGGTTTTGTTCAAAAAACGGGGGCCAGTTTTGTGAAGCCATTTCTGAACCGATTTGAAAATTTCCAAAACAGGGGGCTTCTCAGAGCAATTTTACACTTCAATAATTTCGTCCTTCTCGAAATTCCTAAAAGTACGCCCTCTGCAGGTCACCAAAGTTTTTGAATTTTTGAGATTTC
>JAQGBH010003693.1:0-19015 GCA_034698265.1 Sminthurinus aureus
GTCAAGGGTCAACACATGCTAATATAATTCGGACCTGGATCGCGGAGCGATCCAGGCCCGAAGGGCCTGGCTCGTTAACCTATAGACGTTGATTGTATGTATACGATGATGATGTCAGCAGTGATGAGCAATAGTTTTAAGAATTTATTTAAGATTAGAATTTTATGCTATACATGTCTAATTTAAGTGGATGTACAATGTATTGTAAACTGGAACTAAAAAACTAGAACATTATGCTTTAAAAATACTACAGAAAATACACATAATGGCCATGCAATTATTGTTAGAAATGTTGGAATTTAGAATTGTTAGATTTGACATAGAATACTGACGATATAGTAAAACGTAAAGCGATATTAAAATAACATGATAAATAATAAGGAGAAAATTTCATTGAATAATAAAATAATATTGTACGACTAAAATAATAAAAGTCCAGAATAAAATGGCTGGTATGTGCATTTTTCCTTTCTAGAACGTAATAAGTTCCTGTTGCTTTTCTTCGTCATCAGCCTCAAAATTTAAGTCAAATGCTTCCTTTATGAGGTTGAATAAAATCATATCAATCCCTTGCTATGTTGTAGTTCCGAAATTCCAAAAAGAATTTAAAAAAAGAACAATTTATTTCACATATATGTCTATTAACTGGTAATAGATAACATTATAAATCTCATGCAAGGCAGAATAGTATCTTATACCATTTCAATTATTATTAGTACTCACCATTCTTATAGAAGGTTGCGTAAAAACAATAAGTGCTGGTATTCGTTGAATTCTGATTTTTGGATCTATTCGGTACGGATTTGATTTTGATGACCATTGCTCAAAGTCTACATTATTCTCATAATAAAAATACATCATGGTTCATTTACTGCGTATTTCCTATTTACAAAGAATAAAATCGAACTTCATAGTATCAAATATTGGCTGTTGACATATTTGTAAATACATATACCTCCAACTCTTATCCAGAGCAAATATCCATGTTTTTTGTACCTTGATAGAATACAAAATGATACGCTAAAACACTTTGCCATAGTACATAGTACACAACATATTATACTTCTTTAACTTTAGAAGGAATTACAAATGACAACACTTTTATGTATGTACCGTGGAATAATTTCCCTTTTTATGTATTCAGTGACAGGGTTGCACAAACCGCACCATGACCTTCCATTCTCATAGGATCCAGAAAACATGAGGAAAATATCTGGTTTTGGATTGTACTGAAGTCGTTCCTTTTCGATTTCTTTGAGTCTCTGTCGAAACAGAAGGTAGTCTTCAAAAACTTCCTCTTTGAGACCACTACCATTGGCGTTGTCATGGACATCGCTAGTATTTGAAGTTCCTGTTCCTCCTTTCTTTTTCTTTTTATCTTCTTTTTCTTTGACTTTGGTATTTTTGGATTTATCTGGATTCAGTGCATCATTCAATTTGGCTGTAGCAGTATGAGGATTTAATTTTGCCATGATGTTTTATTGTGTAAATGTATATTATTAGATTGATCAAAATTTTAAATGAATGATAGTATAAAGCACTATAATCATGATAATGCAATTTAGTTATTCATAATTCATAATCTGAATTGTTGTTTCCTAATCAAACTAACCAGTCTTTATGTCATTGCTGTGGTAATTGATTATGGTACGCGATTTACTGTCTATACGATGCGACAATGTTATATACAAATAAAATATTCCGTACCCTTACCTTAGAAGTACTTGGCATACAACAGGCATTATTCCTATGGTAAAACGCCTATAATTCTGTCAATCATTTTTGACGTGCAAATGTGTCCGGTGGGCGCTCACATATTCAGACCTTGGTGATCGCTTAAAACTTTACAGAATTAACGACCTCAAAGACCATCAATAATGCACGCCCAAACCGCATTAAAATCGGTACCATAGAAAAAACGTTATAGCCATTCAAATATTTCACATTTTCAAAAACAGAAAAATTATGTTTTGACGATTGTAAGCAAACTGCTTGACGTAATTTCGTGAAATTTTGCACACAATGCGTCGTTTACATGCTAGCACGATAAAAGTTTTGATATTGCAAATTTTCAAACCACTCAGCCAAATATAGAGGTATGTTGAATTTTACCGATTTTTCTTCATAGGGGTAGAATCCAATCTTTTGTTCAAAGCTGTGGGACACATTTTTCGACGGATTTCCATGAAACTTTCCTAAACGCAAGTCCTAAGATCACTTTCAGTGCCCCTGCACCGATTTTACCCTAGGTTGCAAAATACGCCTACACGGAGCAAAACACCGAAGTACACCAAAAATGGACAATTTCACAAACTCTTCAAAACTCACAAAAAGCAAATGGTATTTCTCTATAATTTCACTACATTTCCCCCCACTCTTGACATAAACATACACACAGGAACTAGGTTCCTCAGCACTGCGTGCAGGTTCTTTCTAATTTTTGATTTCAACCCTCAATCAGTTTACTAGTGAAAAGTTATAAAGTTTATCGGACTCATTAGCACTACGTCACAAATCCTCTTTCCTTTTCAGCAGCCATCAGCCATCACTTTACTCGTGAGTCACACTGCACTGTGCCGGATTTCGGGTTCAAAGCGGCCAAAATCCGGATACTGCGCTTATAGGGGTAAAAATATATGCTGAATCCGAATTTAGATTTCATATTTACATAAACCTATTTACCGATCCGAAAATTCGGTTTTTTCGGATTTTTTACAACTTTTGGCATTATTTTAGTTTTCCAGAACCCGATTATTTTAGACTCTTCAAATGTAGAGCTTATAAACCGTACGATTGCCATTCCAAGTCTACAATTCACATAAAAATCCGTCGGTGGAGTCCGTAGAACGAAGACAAAACGTAAATCTAGTTTTGTAAAATGCTTTGACCTCTAAACATGGACTCCCGAACCTCGATTTCTTGTTTTGTACAAACTCCCTCCTTAGACATACCACATATAATTTACCACGTATTGCTTGTTTAATTCAAGGCATTGTACCGCCAAAAAATGTTTTCAGAATTTCTTCTTACGGCTTTTTGAAAATTTGAATATGCACTATAGATATTTTTTCATTGTAGACCGGGGTGGAAAGTTGTGTGGGTTTAAGTATTTTGGTACAATTTGAGATTTTTTACTCTCAATGTAGTTTTTTAGATTTTTGGACAAGGAACAGGAACGAGGCAAGTCCAAACCAAAAGTTTACTGCATTCATAATGTAAAATAATTGAAGAGTAAGTTTTACCTTTACCCGATTTTGAAAACGTACGCATGACCTCACAAGCCCGTCTGAAGGACTGTCAAAAATATTTCGGTCCATTATTTCAAAAATTGACAATTTTTTCAAAAAACTCAGAGGTAGTTTTGGGTTTTTGGTACAGACTTATGCAGAAACGTTTGGACAATCATAGAAACCCTATTTGAAAATCCGGGAGCTGCCTACTTTTTAATACACAACGACTTAAATCATGAAAATTTTCAATGACATTTTTTGTGGACAAAAGTTTCGACCACTACTTTCAAAATTTTACTGCAAGCCACTGCTATTATTTCTAAACTGCCACATAATTTAGCTACATGTATCATCTGCTAATTTTACGTTTTGCATCAACTACAGTACCAAACGTAGATGACACTCAAGAAAACAGCTATTTAGTGACAG
The DNA here is from genome assembly GCA_034698265.1 of Sminthurinus aureus. Lineage (NCBI taxonomy): Eukaryota > Metazoa > Arthropoda > Collembola > Symphypleona > Katiannidae > Sminthurinus > Sminthurinus aureus. The sequence continues at coordinate 3,660 of JAQGBH010003693.1, forward strand.
ACTATGTTTGGCGATGCGCTATTTTGTGTGGGGGTCTCCGATTTTTCGGAAACTTGGTGCTATTGGATTCTCTGAAATTGTTGTATGTCTCGGTAGATTGGACTTTGGAAAACCGTTGTTTTCCAGGCTCCAGACTACCCGAAGACAAAGAAAATATTTTGGCCGGCAAAATTTTATAAAAATGGATTGCACAATTCGTAAGCTTTTAACGTCGATCTCATGTAATTTTAAGCCGGTGCAGCGTTGAAACTTAAAAGTTTAAACTCATAAATCACTCTTTTCAGAAAAAATATTTTGTGCTAAAAAATTTGAAAATGCTCATAATACATACGCTCCCAAAATAGTGCCAGTTAATAGTAGACATGCTTTACTCTTACGAGTTAAGAGTATGAAAACGTTCGTATGAATAACTCAGTCTATTTCTCTGGCTATAGAAAACAAACAAACGAATGAAAAGAAGAAAGAAAAGTGCAAACATGAAACGCGTAAACGAGCAAATGAATGTTTAGCAGCTTTTATTATAGTGCAAAAGTATCGGAACAACTTCGTGTATAACATTTTGTCTGGCAATTGAGATTTGTTGAGGATTTTTAGTTCCCGTCCATTTCAGCATTTTTGCGTATCCAGTCCAGATACGAAGTCACTTTCGTAAATACAGCAGGTCGGAATACTTCGTCCGTATCATCGGGATCGGGAGAAACCCGACCATATGGGTCATATAACCAATCGTCTATTACTGTGCATGCTGTCCCACCTGAAAAGGAGAAATCAAATTTTTTTACTTGTTCGAGTCAGATTATGCATTTATCTGTGCGGGGAAATATCGAATGAACTTAAGGTATTCAATTGTTCAATTTGCAAAACAACAAAAGCTAATGGCAACTGCAAAATGAATTATCTTTTAATCAAATTTCTTGAAAAATTTTGAAAATTCATATCCAGGTCTTACAAGGTCTTCAATTTCTTTGTAAGGCAAAGCAGAAAAGCGTAAGAAAAAAAATAAAACTGCGAAAAAAGTAATTCATTTTGCAGTTGTTTTGCAAATGCAACAATCGAATACTTGAAGTTTGAAGTTCATCCAAAATGTCCCCGCACAGACAAACGCAGAATCTGGTGCAAGCACATACATAATTTTACATTTGTATACACATGCAATGTTATACCTTATAAAATGTGCGATGTGTACAGAAAACAGAATGAGATAAGGTTAAAAATTGGACTAAAATATCTTACGTAACGATACGAGTCCCACAAGAATTTGACCTTCAGATTCGTCAATGAAGTAAAGGCCTCCGCCACTATCCCCTGGAAGGAAAAACGAGTGTTCTACAGTAAAACTTGACCTCGAATAAAAAGGAGGTATACTTAATGCGGATACCATCCCGCTGTCCGAAATCTTAGAGTATATACAATAGAAATGAAAAGCTCTTTAAAAAAAAAGTCAATGAAAAAACCTCCTAAGACCGCCTTCGATGTAAGATTTGTTACGGATAAGAAAGTTGGATAATTCCATTTCAACACGACCAAAAAATGCGCACGTAAATTTGCAAAATCACATGGTTACCACTTGAGTAAAGCTGCAAATTTAATTACCTTAGGTTGTCTGATTGATTTCATGTGAACATCCTGTAAAATCTTTTCAATTCCGTACGCTCCTGTGTAACAGGGATTTTTTACCATGAAAGTCATTTCATTTAGTATCGTTTTTGTCAAGTTGTTACGGCAATCACTAGGTTTTTGGATTTATTATCCGCAACAAAAACATGCAGTGTAGGAGATTTTTGTGAGGTGGAGACTTTTCGTCTCTTCGGTATAGTATATACTTAAAGTCCGAAATAAGTAGCTAATCCTAAATCTTATAGAGCCCATGGTCGTGGCATTTAATACTTCTCAGTAAATATTTGTAAGCTGTAAGCTTAAGTAAATGAATTGTGAGGTGCAGCCTAAACGTGTCTTTGCAACATTCGTTTCTAATTGAAACAACTTGCTCCTTATTCTGAAACCCTCATTTACCTTTGCAAATTCCGTGTGTTTCATTTCCGGCACAGATTTGAGTTTCCGTAATAAGCTTATCTTCATCATTGCCTTCCCAGTATTTCTGACAGTCTGTCACGGGCACTTCAGAAACTTCAACTTCTTGGAGAATATGTGGGCTAACATTATCCACATTTAGTCCCCAGCCAGCTGCATTTAGAGTACCTAAAATTTTGTAAAGCCACCTCGCCAAAAATTATTTATCTTTTGATTGGCATGTACAAGTGGTTTGACTTTTTTGCGTATTATGCATAGTATCTGCCACACAAAAGAAAATCAAAACACATTTTTGCGCACTGAACACGTTATTTCTACGTTACCTGTTGAGTCAAAAGAAGAGTTCGGCAGAGTGACCTTCTGAACCTTATCGTTGAATTTGAAAGGTGGCGAAACCTTCACCACTGCAATGTCGTTCTGAGCTGTCGCTCTGTAAAAGTTAAAGAAAACTAATACCATGAATTCAGTGAGTACAGGAATTAGACTTTTTTGGTCCATGTTACTCCCTAAATTCTGTATACTTACCGATTATATTCTTCATGGCGAATGACTTTTACAATCGACACAACCTGCTCATCTTTATCGCTGTCTGAAATGTCATGGTCTCCAGCGAACGCCCTATAGCTCTCGGGGCTGTCCTCGTTGATACAATGCGCAGCGGTCACAAACCATTCTTCGTTTAGTATGACACCACCACAAAAATGTTTTGAGCATGCATATGATTTTACACCCTCGAGATTCACGAGGGATTTGTACTTGTGTGGAGGCGCATCGTTCCCTCGTACAATTCGAGTTTCGGAGTTTGACTTAGCACTTTGACCTTGACTGTGTATCTGTTCCTGTATCCAAGAACGGTACGATGCGAGATTTACAAACACACCATACTGAGGACGACCAAAGAGATCGGTTTGTGGGCCTAATCCGATGGGAACAAGCGGAGAATTCGAATCCACTTGACCAAACAGAATGTTTCGGAGTGGTTGAGTTTTCTCGTCACCAGCGAAAGGGCATTGCATCGCACAAATTAGCGTTTCTTTTGGAGCTTCGTCACCCTCCATGTCTTTGTCATAACATACGTCTATCGGAAAATAATTCAACGGAGATTCAATAAGACTGCTCTGCAAAATTTCGTCCTCTTTCATTGGCCCCGCTCGTGTCCAACCGGCAGTTGTGAGGATTGATTTTGGGATAGACGGCACAATGTCATCAATAGCTGTCCAGTCGATAGGCTGTACGTATTCATTAAACTCGAAAGGAGCAGAAACGCGGACGAGACCAATGTTGTCTTTGTAAAAATGGCTCTCTTTTGGTCTGCATTTCAAAACGTACAAAATCCCATACAAAACATTCGACATACAAACAGAAGAATTTGATATGCACACAAGTAATTAATTTCTGTCAAACTGACTTGTGTCCGGGGTGTGGAATATATTCTGCAATATTTCGTCTCTGCTCCGTTTCGTCCTCAGTGAACAGTTTCATTTCGCCGGCAACAAATTCAAAGTAGTCTAAATGTGTTTTTTGATACCACTTAAACATGCACCCGGACTGCATTACAACGACCCAATTTTCGTCCACAATGAGTCCTGTGCATACTTTATTCTTGCATCGCTCACCACTTTCAATCGTCACGAGTGACGGATACTTGCTAGCGGATGAAACAATTTGTGGATCTGGAAGTCCTTTTATCGTTGAGTTTTCGCCTATGATGCAAATTACAATGTAAAATCAAGTTATTACAGTCGTTTATTTAGTTCTCTAAGATAAAAAAAATAAGCTTAATACATTCGTCGTCTTCGTCTTGTTTCGATTGTCTTTGCTGTTTCGCGATTCCTTTTCCTTTTTTCCCTGTGTTTGCAAGTAACATTTTTTCACATGATGCGTGGACAAATGTTGGACACGATTCGGATTTTGATAGTTCTGTTTCAAGAGTTCAGTGCTTTAATTTTCATGTTATTTTGATGTTATCTCATTTTATGTAATCTTGAAAATGAAAATCAGAAAAATCAAAGTGCAATTCATATAATAAACGCACGTACCGCATTTTGCCCATCGATACCAACCGCAAGCCGAGTCATCGTTGTCCGGTTTTGCTTTTAGTGGAGTCTGGACTTTGCCTGATTCTTGAAAGGCATTTTGCTGCCCGCAAATATGACTGGCTACGGAGGTTGAAATACTTGGACTTGGATCTGTCTGACCAATTGAACTGGTCAGAAAGTTGAGTAACAAAAAATATGCTACAAAAAATCCTAATCCAGGTTTCACCAGGAAGGATATCATGTTCAAAAATTCTTTGTGCAGTTAAAAACTGTTGCAGACAAAGAGTAGCTAAATTACAAAGTTGAAATTAACTGTATTTTTAATGCACAAAATGTATTGCTTGGATTTACGATAGAGTAAAATGACCCATTGTTACAATTCGAAAGAATGAATATACAAAGAAGAAATTGTCAGCTCTGCTGTACACAACTTAATTGGATTGGTCAAATCGTAGTATGTCGTGCCCGACAATGCAAATAAAATGTGTTATGATCTAGCACACTGAGATGGAAGTAAATACCAGCGTAAGAATTGTGAGACGTGGGACGTGAGACTGTTGTGATTCAACGGCTTCGTTACCTGTTCTCAGTGTCATTTTTTAGCCCATAGTCACGATTATATATGAAAAAATTTATACCATTTAAAATCCCTTTTTTTGCTCTTTCAGAATCTGGAACTTTTGGTTTCTTGAGAGCTCTCCCGAATTCCAATACAATTACATGTAGAACAAGGGTCAAATGTACGAGTTAAGGCAACAAAGATAAATTTTTCCCTTGTGCTCATAAAGGAAACCGTAAGCATTTCTTTGGAGCTCAAACAGCAGAACGGATCTGAATGATTCATGCACCAAATTGTAGGGGATGAATTGAAGTTTTTCGTCAAAGTAGCAAAAACCCTCAGCTCTATTATGTTTGAAGTGTGATTTCTGTTTTCCCATCCCAGGAAAGTTTTTTAGGTATTTGTTTCTTGACTGTCATTGGTATTCAATGGAAATTATGTGCACACGGATGGCGAAGAAGAATTTAAAATTATAAAATGACGCAGTTGAGGATTTTGAATATCTTGATGAAAATCCTCAATACATCCCCTACAATTTAGTGTATGAATCAGTCGGATCCGTTTACCCGTTTGGGCTCCAAAGAAATACTTACGATTTCCTTTATGAGCACAACAAAACATTTGTTTCTTGCCTTAATTTTAAATTGTAAATCAATTTCTTGACGTACTTACAGAGTGTTTTCTACTAAAGCAACGCAAAGTTCTGACTATCAAGTATGTATACATACATGTATATAGACTTGCTGATCCGATTGTTGGTGAGTGAACCCAAAAATGAAATCCACACATCTTGTGTAGACTCGAATCGAAGTGTACAAAAACAAAAGCACATTTTACATAAATATAGATTTACTTTTTTACACACTTCATAGTTTCAAAAACCAAAACGAGATATTTGTTGTGAGTAACTGTGAATGTCTAGTACAAGTAAAACGGGTGAAATTCATAAAATGTTAAGACCTGACGGCAAAATTTGTAAATTTTGCACTAAACATGAAAAATTCCATCCAAATTAATCCAAGACGAGGTGTGAATGAGATGAAAACTTAAAACCTTGTGAATTAAATGGTTTCCCTTCGTTTCCAGAGTCGTTCAAGAGTCTCATCAATCATCATATATCATATGTTTTGATATTATTCAAGAGTCTCGGATGGAATTATCTATTTGCCAACAAATCCAAGCTCTTGTAAATCTCATGTACTTCATTTGGAAGTTCACCATGAAACTGAGATGCATTCAAAATTAAAGTACTAATGGACATGAAAAATTGGCACATTCTAGGGAATTTTATATCTGCAATGTAGTCTGAACTTGAGGGCAGTTGAACAGTTTGTACAAACAGACCGAGGCTCATTAGCCGAGAGCTCTGGAGGTGACATCCAATTCAGTTACATTTTGGAAAAAATAAATAGCCATTACTCTGGCTATGAGAAATTATTATCATTTGGGCTGAATAACAAAACTACCGTTGTAGACTGAAATTTAGAAATGATTTTTGAACCAACGGATAGGATTTTTTATAAGCCAATTTTATACCTGTCCTTTGACGTGGTGTTCTCACTTGTATGGTATAAAGACTAAAAAACATATCAGTGTACAAGACAAGATTCAAAGTGTTTAGCATAACTTGAGCAGATGAATCTATCATTTCGCATAATATCATAATAAAATATAAAATATGAGATGTATCGCATGAGAAGAAAATGAAACAAAGGGGGAAAGGCGGAAGTTCAGAAGATTCAAATCCTACTACAAAAAATTAGACATCACTAGCTATTAGCTTTACCTTGTGGACTATAGAACCAGTGAAAACTCCAAAAAGAATACGTTTATTATGCTTGTGATTTCAAAAGCAAAATTTTTCATGCAAAAAGATTTTTATATTATGATTTGATTTGAAACCAAGAAAGAGAATCAATGAAGAGTAAAGAAAAGAAAAGAAAACAACAATGCAATAAAGAACAAAATTAAATGTAAATAATTTAAGGGATTTTTTTTTAAAATTATTATAGTTCTTGTTTTTAATTCAATATAGAAATTTCACATTGTCATTGTAAATGAAGAATGGTTTGATAAAGTTGGTGCATATTAATTTGTTTTACATGAAAACACATTGTCATTGTGGTTGTAATGACATGGTGACGTCCATTCTTGAAAATTCTGGGTGTTGAAAGTGATTTAGGTACAGCAACAGATGCATGTCCTGGTGGAGCACTCAAATTTCCCAATATCACAAGATTGAGCTTTTGCAAATTTTTTGCAGGTGACGACAGCATCAGAACGATTTATGCATTCGTACTTGGTGCACTTTCCTACTCCTTTTTCTTCTTCGCTAATCACTGGCATGTTTTCGGCTCCCTCTCTCAAGTTGATTGACATGGCCATCGATTTGGGTCCATCTGTCCGAACGGCACCTTCCTTGGATTCAGCACCGACTTCCGTTCCAGCTTCTGAGGCGGATTTCCCTGCAAATCCACGAGCATCCACCTGAAAAAAGGCGAAAATGTAAACAAAATTAAATGCTTGTATTTTCTTTTGAAATATGGTTTCCTAACGACAAAGCCTTTTAGTCTTTGAGTCTATAGAACATAGAATAAGACTACGAAATAATTGAAAACTGTTACAATAAAAATTAACACTGATGATACGAGAGTATATTTTGAAAAGAGATTTGTATGTATTTAATAGATATTTAACCCATTGATTAGCGACGAGCAGAGCCAACACAAAGGCAGCAGAGAAAGTTGAACTGAAGCTTGGTAAGAGCAGCATCATGGAGAAAAAATATGAACTTGAAATTTAGATTTCAAAATCACTTTGAAAAAGGGAAAAAGAAAAGAACTTGAAACTCGGACTGAGAAATATAATGAAGTTGTAATCGTGAGAGATAAAGTGATAAAAATTCACTTGAAATCCTCCATATTTACACCAGAATTGTCTCTGTATGCACCTGATCAAAGTAGACTCTTTCAATGTACACTTACACTTACATTATTTTGTGTATGTGTGTGAATATATATAAAAATTAATATATATAAAAATATTAATAAAAATTCTAAAAATCTCGGAAAACACATGTGCGACTGTCAAACGGCACAACACATTTTATGCAATATTCAGGGTTAATTTTGGAATTTTATGGATAGATGAATTTCTCCCTTAAAACTGGAGCAATAACATAAACAACATGTAAATCTGATTATTGAAAATCCACGTTGCACTGATTTACATTAAAGTTTGTAAGAAACAATAAAAAAGAACAGAACGAAATCTAAAACTGAATACGGCGAACCATTAATTTAAATTTTATACCGTTTATGTTTTCTTATTTTGTAATGACACAATACACAATCCATATAAATAAATAATTCTCCAATAATTTGTTTATGCCATAGTTTTAACTGTTTTTACAAGGTTGGAGTACATCATGAATAAAAAGGTTTAAGATTTTATTTCAAATCCACGTGTTGTAGACAAAAACCAATTTCCTGTAGTGTGTAAATACATTGTACATTGTACATACAACGAACAAAGAAGCATAATAAACGATTTTGTCATGTTTTGTATATTTTAAATTTCAAACTATGTTGTATTCTGTCCTCTTTATTTTGCATTTCATTCCATGAATACATAATGCTACCCTCATAAACAATTCTTGCTTAAATTTAGTGAAATGTCCAGTAAACAGTAGCAAATGTGTCTTGATGAATGAGACGTTTTGACCATTTAGATAACCATAAACTATAGCCAAAATTGATTTTAGCTTTTCGTTTTGCCAAAACTTGGCTTTTGTTTTGTTGATTATTGTCTTTTTTCGAATGATTTCATAACATAGATGACACATTCATTCAGATTTCATATCTCATAATAAAAGATTGACAAATTTGCACTTTGCATTGTCCATGTGAAGAATTTGGAAGAAACGGAAATCTGTATTAGCCATCAAACTGGATTTCTAGTCAGAGCTCGGAACTTTTGTCCTATATGCTATATTATGCTTAGAGTATTTATAGCATAGAGATGAAATGTTCTTTGAAAATCAAAAATTTCAATGAAAGAATCTCCTAAGACCGCCTTCCATGTCAAGGCTTGTTACGGATAAGAAAGTACAAGATTCCCCTATCAACGGATTTTTTTCGAATTTTTTATAATGAAAGCCACATTTCATTTAGTATCGTTTTTGTCAAGTTGTTACGGGAACCACTACGGTTTTTGGATTTCTTATCCGTAACAAGAAAAGACAGTTTAGGAGATTTTTGTGAGGTGGAGACTTTCCGTCTTTACGGTATAATATTATATACTCTAAGTTCTAAGTTCTAAGTGTTATACAGAGCATATACTGATGACTGAAACTGTTCGTCTATACAGTCTACGTTTCGATGGAAACGCCGAAATACGATACAACGAAAAGCACGATAGAAAATAGAAAACACGCAGACTAAAGTTAAAGGTATACATTATATTTTGTATGAAAACACTGATTACAAAAAGTGTACTTTTAAAAATGGGAAGACATCATGAGGACACAAAATAACTATTAATACCGTGTAAACATTGTGTCAACTCTCCCGAAAAACGAATTTTGAAGTTTCAAGCATCATGACATAAAAAGATCAAGGGAAAATAAAATGTGTGTATTCTCAAAACATTTCAAAATGTGTGTATGCTTTTACAAGCGCGTGTACTATAGAGACAAATCTAGGACTGAAAATGCTTCTTGCCTTCATGCATCACCCCATGCCGAGCCATGCTCCATCAACTAGTAGCACATGTTACAATCTTCTCTTCAATTTCCTTATTTTCCTTTGGTCAATGTCAAACCTAAATGGTCAGCATCTACTAATTAACAATAATAATTATTCTTACATTCTATTCTTTTTTCATATCCTATTATCAAAAACTATAGGCAACACAGTAGTAACTTGAAATTTAATCATCCTATCGTAATTAATTATTTCACATTACAGGCATTATTTCATTGACTGTTGCTTCAGAGCATAATGGAAATGTTTCATCTCTAACTCAAAGCTCAACTTACAATGAGTATGGCAACGTGAATGAACAGTTTGCCATTCCTCCGTCTCCTCGAATAATCTGTGAGGATGATCAAAACAGCATGAGTTTTACTTGTCCCAAAAAAACGCATCATTCTACAAAAACACAGACAACAACGAAAGCAACAACAAAAAGTACAACAACTCTCACTACGACTACCACTACCAGTACTACTACACGTCCAAAAGTAACCAAGTCAACTGAAAAGAAACATCTTTCAGTTGTTACAGTAGCCCTTCCTAGAAAAACAAGTTTAACACCCAAATCAACTACATCCACACAAAGTTATCTGAACAAAATGTTTGGGAAAATGAAATTAGGATCAGTTACGGAATCCATATTGATGAAAAAGTCATTTGATACTGTTCAGAGTCATGATCATGGTTTTGTTGGGGTTTTCAATAATGAAGTAAACAATGTACTGGTGGTAAAGGATAATCTCATAAAGAAACTTCTTCCTACAGGACAGATATTTTGTACTTTTGATGAGGAGCTTCACATAAAAAATTCAGATCCGATATGTAGAAAACCGGAATGGAAAGTCGGGTAATTATTATTCATTTGAATTTCATTTTTTCAACTCCTTGTTTGTTATGACTGTCATAGAAACCTTTGAGTAATTTTTGTACTTCTGTGTATCTAGTATCCACATTACAAACTACATTAATATAATGCCTAATATTATACCTAGCATGGCAAGTGAACTTCTATTCTATACATGTATAGAATAGAAGTTCACTTGCCATGATACCTAGTTTTAATTATTATTATGCCATTGAACTTTTACTTTTCCCATTTCCCATCCGTATTCCTATAAAATAATGATACAGAATACACAGTAAAGTGAAAAAATTATACAAAAAGACAATAATAATAGAAATAATAGTAATAGAAAATGGTTGTTTTGAAGATAGCAATCTTTTACTTTTGTACATGTATTCTACCGACTTTTCCTGCTTTGAACAGAGATAATGAAGCGTCAATATCAGTTGAATACCATGGGAAACATTCTAGACATAAACGAAGTATTGTAGGACAAAAGGAACCTTTGACATTAGAAGAACGTCGTCAACTTGAGAGATTATATGGTAATCAATTTAATTTGGAAGCAGCAGAAACTGTAAAAGCAATGGGAATGGCTGAAAATGGACATTGGATACCATCATCCGAGTTGCTTAGAAATCAAAATATTAGACGTGAACGTCGATTTCTACCTTCTAGATGGTCCCTTGACAATAATAAAAATAGTAGACAAATAAATAGCCCCATTTCTATTTATCAAGATGAAGAACAACTACATCAAGCAGAGCAAGAAGAAGTAGACGAAAGACATTTAGAATTGGAACAAGGAACATATCCATTATCAAATAATAATGAAAGATATTGGACTCAAACTAAATATAACAATCCATCCAGACCAGCTAATAATAACCATCAAAAGAAAGATAGTAGTAGTAGTAATAATAATAATAATAATATTATTTTAGAATCAAAGTCTAAACCAGAATTAGAAGCTCTTTTAAAGTCTGTCTTGGAAAAATTACAAGAAACTAAAAATCAAGTAAATATCATAGATCATGATAAAGAATTATTATCATCAAAACAAAAGAACATGAATGTAAATAATTCACCCACTAGAAAAATTAGACATTTAAGTCCTTCATCTAATAATCTTGAAACACAAGCAGAAGAAGAAGAAAAGGATGCAGAAGAAGAATGTAGTTTATATGGAACATGGTTAAGTCCATTAGCTGGTGTGGCCATGACTTTACATCCAATTGGACAAACTGTTACAGTAACACTAGAAAACTTACCAGGGATTACAAATCCCCTTGTATCCAAGTCTTGGATGGGTACTGCAATGATTTCTCCAGTATCCCCAACCACATTAGTACTTTTATTTCAAGAGGTTAAACAACAACAATAATATAATTATTATGAATTATGAAATTATGATGTGATACTTTTGATATAATTTATAAAGGTATAATATTATGACGTGTTATTTGTTGCATAAATCATAAATAACAAGTAAAATATTTTAAATACAATACAGGGTCAACTTACACTAAAACAATCGATTGAAGAAAGTCCAGAAACTGCTATTTTTGTTGGTCAATGTATTTATTGTTCAAGAGGAGGAACAGCAATTCAGGGATCTTGGACTATTTTTACTAGAAAAAGGAATTGTTTACCACCTTCTATTACTAATAATAAAAATATGACAGAACACTACGCAAATTCTGAATTATTATATCGAAAATCCTTATAATATTATTATCTGTTATAAGTTTATTACATTTTAATGTGTGTTTATATAATTTTACAATTTCATCATCATGTGTGTGTATAATAAAATTATGAATTTGTGAATAAAAAAAATGAGCCCTTTGATTCGAGAGTGCCTAAATCCTAAGAAATTCGCGCATGTCTTATGCTAATATGACGCTTTCATAATCAAATTTCATTTGTTACCAAATCTCCGTTGAAGTATCAAGACCGAATTTCTCTCTCGTGTTCAAACAAGATTTTTTAAAGTCGTCGTATTTGTTTTTAATTATTTTCAAAATTCAAAGTAAAATACTCTTTGATCACATACAAATAATAGTGTTTTTATTATTTTTAATCATAGTTATTTTTATTGTCAAAATGTGTTGGCTTCTAAAGCTCTTCCACTTGGTAAATGCCATGCTTGAATTTGGCTGTTAAACACACAAGTCCAGGAAAAGCCGTTAGAAATATAATCGTACATTTATTTTTGCATTTACATATTTGGTAAGAACTATTTTTTAATTTTTAAATAATAATAATTATTTCTTCCTTTCAAGATGTGTTGGATTTTAAAAGTTATCCGATTTGTCAATGCCCGTCTCGAATTTGGCTGTTAAAAGTGTTTTAAATTTGACACTTTTTCATTTTCTTAGATCCGTGAAATATCTAAATAATATATTATTATTATTATTATATCCATCATGTGTGTCTTTATTAAACTTTATCGCTTCGTAAAAGCGTTGTTAGACATGAACTGCTAAACAAGAAGAAGAAGAAAACCTAAGTTCTATTTTTATTCAGTTATTATCATTATTTTTAAAATAAACAACTTCAAAATGTGCGTCTTCATAAAACTTTATCGCTTCGTAAAAGCATTGTTAGACATGAACTGCTAATAAGGTAAGAAAAATCGCAGTTGTTCTATTTAATGTATTTATTGTACAATTTAATCAACTTAATCAATTATGGATACTATTATACCATGTACATGTATGATATATGATTCATTGTACATACGTAGTTATTATTTATTATTGTCGTTTTATATAAATAGCTTAAGAATGTGCGCCTTCTTGAAGCTGTATTATTTCGTCAAAGCCCTTTTGGATACAAACTGTTAAAATAACAAAAACCGGACCTTCTCATATCTGCTTTGAATCTTCTTTTTTTCAAGTTTTAATTACCAAGTAACAAAATGTGTGTCTTTATTAAACTTTATCGCTTTGTAAAAGCGTTGTTAGACATGAACTGCTAAACAAGACAGAGGAAAAGCCTAACTTCTATTTTTATTCAGTAATATTATTTTTTAAATCAATAACTTCAAAATGTGTGTTTTTATAAAACTTTATCGCTTTGTAAAAGCGTTGTTAGACATGAACTGCTAAACAAGACAGAAGAAAAGCCTAACTTCTATTTTTATTCGGTAATATTATTTTTTAAATCAATAACTTCAAAATGTGTGTTTTTATAAAACTTTATCGCTTTGTAAAAGCTTTGCTAGACATGAACTGCTAAAACAGAAGAACGAAGAAAAGCCTTTTAAATACTAACTTCTATTCAATTGCCATCATCTTTTAAATAAATAGCTTCAAAATGTGCGTCTTCTTAAAGCTTTACTACTTCGTCAAAGCACTTTTGGACACAAACTGTTAAAAACAAAAGGCTTTGAATCTTTTTTTTTCAAGTTTTAATTACGAAGTGACAAAATGTGTGTCTTTATTAAACTCTATCGCTTTGCACAAGCGTTGTTGGACATGAACTGCTAAAAAAAGAAGAAAGCAGAACAGTAACTTCTATTTTTATTCAGTAGTCGTATTATTTTTTATATAAATAACTTCAAAATGTGTGTCTTTATTAAACTATCGCTTTGTAAAAGCGTTGTTAGACATGAACTACTAAAAAAGAAGAAAGCAGAACAGTAACTTCCAATTTTATTCAACGTTCATCATTATTTTAAACTTCAAAATGTGTGTCTTCTTGAAATTGTATTATTTCGTCAAAGCCCTTTTAGACACAAATTGCTGAAAAGGTAAGAAAAATCGCAGTTTTATCTGTTTTTATTATACGAATTAATCAACTTAATACTTAATCTAGTATGGATATTATTATACCATGTATGATATGATTCATTTTACGCAGTTATTATTCATTTTTTTCTTCCGATAAATAGCTTCAAAATGTGTGGTCTTCATGCTGTATTACTTCGTAAAAGCCCTTTTGGACACAAATTTCTGAAAAGGTAAGAATAATCGCACTTTGTTTTACTTTTTTTAATTATAATTAAGACACTCTAAATATGATTACTATGCCGTAGTATCTTATTCACATTATACAGAACATAATAATAATATGTTGTATCACAAAGTCTAATGGTATCCATCATTTTTTATTCATCCTTATTCAATAAGTTCAAAACTCGATTGCATTCTTTTTCATGTTGATTATAAGGGCGAACAATAGAACAAAGAATTTTTTTATATTCAGCTAAATTTTTTAAATTTAAATTCGTAGTAGTTAAATGTCTTTGTCTTGGTGTTAACTTTTGTGAGTTCCTGAAAATAGTTTCAAAAAGTATAAAATATTAGTTTTTCAACGAGTATTATCATTATTTCAGTGGATTATTATTGGAAAGCATCGAAAGTTTCTTACTGATAAAACAGATTAAACAGAGTCTTGTTTGATGCCATTCGATTCACAAAATCCGCCATGGAATTTAATTTAGTATCGCTCAATCCATAATCTTCCCTTGTGTTATACAGAGAAAACCATGGGATGGGTTCGTTCGGCCTCTTGTTCGCTTCTTCTAAATCGAAGATATACAATTCATAATCTACAATTTCAAACGTATTTTTGAAATTTCGAACATTTTGAGTTTGATTAGTGGTATTATATGGATTAGATAATAAAAATGGATCTGCTTCAGCGTAAAATAATTTGAACGCCGGGTTATTTCTTTCATATGCCGTTAAAGATGGTGAAATGAATAGGCTATTTATAGGTTTTCCGAGTTTTAGAGGATCATAGAGAATAACTAGTTGATCCCTGTGGGTGTGTCCAAAGAATTGACCTTTGATGATTGACCGGAATCTTCGAGGTCATTCAAAGGTCATCGGACATAAAAATAAAAAAAAATTCAGTTAAAAAAAATATACAGTAATAATATAACGTAGTAATTTATATGGGGATTGTACGATAACGTGAATATCACAAACATGTAAACAATCAAATATAAAATGCAGAATGATAATATTCCAACATAATATTAGAGTAAATCCAGACCAAAGGAAAAACATGGTTTTTGACCTATCGAATTCGAGTTTTTTTCATTACTGGTCGTGTAGAGCATAAAAAATGAGCCAGAAAACCATTTTCAAAAAAATTAAAAAGTTCCGCCGTTTCCG
>JAQGBH010003694.1:0-19013 GCA_034698265.1 Sminthurinus aureus
CTTCAGTATAATATTGTAATTCCTCGTTTATTATGGCTCGCTCCCTCTTTAGGTACTCCTGTACCATTGTTTATTTAATTACATTTATGTTCCCTGATCATTATGAGACCATAGTGAGCCATAGTATGGAATTCAAATTGCTCAAAGTTCATTTTGAATATTTGTAATGAATCATTACAAATTTAAAATTATGCACTAATATAACGGGACGATTTATCTATGTAGAATAATGAACGAGGTAAATTAGGAGAAAATAAATGTACAAATCGATTTAGAGGGGAAGAGTAAAAAAAAATATAATGAGTTGGATCTTGGATGAAGATGACTGGTTCTGCTTTGTGCATTTTTATAGAAAGAGAGAGATATACCTGAAAACCTTTATGTGTGAATACATACATGCATGTGTATACCAATATACACAGCATACGGATGGTGTATAGAACTCAAGAAACAAGTCATTGGTCAGATTTCGTAGAGTCAAAATAATGTGGAAAAAATTGAGACGATGAAAGCAAAAGTTGTTTTTTTTCTTAATGTGATGAAAAGCATAGCAGATACTTGAACACATTAAAAGCTAACTTGAATGTTTGAAAACTTATTAAATTGGATTCCTGCTGTGATGTATATGTACTTATATGTTATGTATGATGTATATTTGTAGGATCCTGCTCCGTTAACTGAAGATGTTGTAGAAGAGCAAGCAAAAATTTTGGTAGATTTGGGGAATGATGCCGAAGGAAGTGAACAACGTGCAAAAATGATGAGTGCATCTCTTCTCTCTGATATGGAATCATTTAAGGTAAATAGATAAGTAATAACAATAAATAATACGTATTTCGAATGTCAACATGTGTAATATAATTTTAATTTATGTATTCGTATACCGAAGAATTTATTACGTTATCATTTTTAATTTGATTGCATATTTCATCATCATGTTTAATATCACGCTAGTTTTATTAATCATTGATGATAAATGTTTGAATGCGTTTTATATATTTTACTAATTATAAGAAATGACTCTTATTTTTTTGTTTAATTTAGGCTGCAAATCCTGGATGTATAATTGAGGATTTTGTAAGGTGGTACAGCCCACGAGATTATATTGAAACCAGTGAATTGGATGAATTTGGAAATCCTGTGGGTAGTTTAAGTGTGAGAATGCAAATGCCAGGCAATTTATGGATGGATGTTTGGTCCTCTGCACAATCAGTCCCAGCGAGGAGACAAAAAAGACTTTTTGATGACACAAGGGAAGCTGAGAAGGTTAGTAGCAAAAGTGCAATAATTGATGCTCATTGCTCATGTGACATTTTTGGTTTTATGACTTTCATTTATTTTTGATGATGCTAATAATAATGATATTTATTACTGTCAAATGAATGTTCTCATAAAAGTGTTTTACATTTGATTTTTCTATAGGTTTTACGATGGATGAGTTCACGCACTCTACGGGATGTGAGTCAATTAATATTTCCATGTTTAATCCATGCCGTCACTCTAAAAGTACTTGAAGAAGCAGACAAGCTACCAATTGACTATAAAATCCCTCCGGCTCTATCTCAACAAGTTACTCAATTGACAAGGAGTATCGTTCCTTCCACTGGCAGCAGTAGTAGTGGCAATAATTTTGATGTAAATGATACAAATACGAATAACTATTGTTCTTACGTCATGTCAGTGGTTGGGAAATGTGAGAAGGAAATTACACAAATTCAATCTTTTCAACAAAAATTTCCATTAATGGATCTGGATGAAATTTTAAAGAGTAAAGAATCTGACCTTGACGAGTTGGATAAAGCATCCGAAGCTGAATTCTTACCAAACTTTATCAAAGTTGATGGTGGATCCAAATCTAAACTTGGAGAAGTGATCAAGGAAATTTTCCACATGGAACAAGCTAGAAATCAAACATCCGAACCGGAAAAAGAATTCAAATTTGGAGATCCCATAAGGCGTGTTTTTATACTTCGTTACTCTCCGAATAAAACAACAACCTCTGATTCACAATATAATCAAGAAGAGACACTTCCTCAACGTATGAGCTGTCTTATTAAAAATGAAGAGTTTCAACTCGCTTGTACCTCGTCTACTAAAACGGAACTATGATAATAAATTTTCAAAGTATAATACGTTATATAATAATTATAAATTTGATTGCAAAGCTTCCATATTTATGAATGATTTAAAACCATTAAAAAATCATTCCAAGATAAGTCATTTCCCTAGATTATATATTATATGAATGCGTTGAAAGTGAACAAAAACGAAATATTGCATAGCAAGATAACTTGTTAACAACACTTGAAACGAATGACAGTTTGTTGTTTTGGTTGTTACTGCTTCTTGATCTATGATAAAAAACTCTATTATCAAATGTTACATGGTATTTACACATACTCACACATGTATTTGCACTGTCGTCACGTACATGTCTATGTTTTAAATTCTAGTAAAAAATACGTATTGTATTTTGTATACATGAATTTTTTTTTTTTCAATTATATAACGTGAAAGCTATGCTAATTGTTGCAGTCGGTAAAATATAAAAATCTATAGCGAATTTCGCTATAAATATCTAGAACCTCCATCATCGCAAATAGATGTACTAAATTTTTTATCGCTAAATGTACTAATAAAATAGCTATAGGATGACTTTTTGGGTGATATATTATATAATTTATGCTGTAAGGAACATGCTATATCGTCAATTGATATTTAAAAAAACGATCATGTAAACTTATTTTGCAAACGAAATAATTTTTTCAGTTATTTAAAACTTACTGTTAGTTAACGATAAGGCTTTTATCTTTCCTTATTTTTTTGGCATAATTCACTTTTACCAAATGCCAAAGAAAACAATAAATAGTGTACCTCTCTATAATATATATCTGATGTCTTACCTAAAAAATATGAAATAAAGTAACATTTTTCTTAGAAGCAGATTATGTATTACCTTTTGCAATATAAAATGAATGATTATAGGGCATGAAAGTGGACAGGTATTTTGATAACAATTCTTGGACATTTTTATTTGTTCTTTGTCCGTTCATTCATACAACATTATATCAATATAATATATTTTTTTTGGCGTATAATATACTTTTAGAGAATTAATCCATGGATGGGCATATTTACATAGTTGAAGTAACAATAATAATTCATTCATAATTTATAAGTACATATGTGTAAAATGTTTTTTTCCCTTTCTCATTAAAAGTTTTTGCACACACCAAATGTAATTGTTTGTCCCGTCAACACCTTATGATTATCAATTACCAATAATCAATATAATTATCAGTATATATAGCGCTATTTTGCGTAATGTCTAAGATTTATATATACAATATCTCATTTCATTTCAACAACGTAAATTATTATTTTATAACATATTTCATATTATACTTTATTTTACAAATATTATAATTATTAAGGTATAAGGTTCTGCCTGTCTATTTTTTTCAATATTCAACAATTGTTCTTGATTCCTTCTATATTTCTATTATCATAACATTTCTCACCTTTTTCTCACTCATCATCATATCCTCATTTTATCATCAGCATACGAGTAAGGCCACAGTTACAGATCAGGTGTGCTAACAACAAATATATATTATTTTATGACTAAGAATATTTTACGTAAAAATGTGTATTTTAAAACTTTTTTTTAAAATTGTAACATTTTATTTTACATAAAGTTATTTTTATTTATCGTAAGAATTAACAATTATTAACAATATATAATAATATAGTAGACTTTACTATAATATTTTAACAATATTTTACATTATGATCTACATATGATTATTGATTATTTTATTTGCGAGAAAAATGGTAAACTTTGGGCTTTTGAATTACATGTAAACATGTAAGTTTAGTACATAATAGTAGTTGACACTTTTTCATTACTTGACTTTAAAAAATCAACTACATAGACTGAGCTTGAAATTTTAAAGAATCTCTCTAATATATATTATAAGGTCTACGGGTTTAGTTATGTCTACTGAATTTACTTTACTTGGGAGGAGTAAATAAAGAATAAACCTTAGCCTCTCTGTCGGGTTTTAAAATAAAATTTGTCTACAAAATGGAACTAAAACCATCCCACAACAAAACGTCAATATGACAAATAATATCTTTTTGTAAAACTAACTAAAGTACCTCTATTAGGTGGCTAAAGTTTATAACAATTTAAATGCATACATACAGCATTTATAGCTCAATAGTAAAATATCTATACCTCTACAAATAATATGGGAGCATCTCCGCATAAAATAAAAAGTACTTTCACTTTTAAACTTTCTTCTTCACCTGACGAGAGAACTTGAAAAAAAACAACACAAGAAAATAAAAGGGACAAGAAGTGAAAGTCTACACATTATAACGCATATAACTATTATATCATAAGCAAAACGTATAACAACTAAAAGCGTAGAAAGTACAACTGATAACACTTTAAAACTGGAAAACTGTAAACAAAACAGAAAAAGACGAATAATTTGCTTTTGGTGAAAGTTGTTGATTTTTGTGTGGTCACAAACAAATGTACTGGTCAACTTGAAAGGGGAGGGGGTTCATAGTTCATTGTTAAGGCACAGAACAGGTAGTTAGGACATGTCACCATCATTAGAGTTATTTATTTATGTATTTACTTCTTTGTTTGTATCTGGCTTGTAGCAAAACGTATTTTCAATTTGAAGCTTTGAAAATTTCAAAGCTTCAAAAACTATGGAGGAAAATGAAAAACCAAAAGTCATACACATTCTTTCCTATTTTAAATTCTATAATGCACAAATCATTGTATTGTGCATATTTAAAAGTGTTTATATTTCTCAAGTTGAAGAAATAATTTGAGAAAAATATTCATATCAACTCTCATGTGTAACATTAATACCATAATATTTTTTATTTAAGTAATTCAAACTTCAAGATAATAATTTCATTTGATAGTCGTAAAATTCGTAAATATTTAGCTGTATGGACTTTTTAAAAAGTAATAATAATAAGAATTAAGTTTACTACATTATGCTTAATGTAGAGATACTTAGTTAATACATATTATTTAATATTTACACAACATACCTAAGCCAAAAAGGTTATTTGAATGGAAAAAAAAACACTCGAAAACAGAAAATCATGTTTCGTTTGTTCCTCTCTTTTGCTTTTCTTTTCGTGATTGTCTGTCAATATTATTTATATAACATTTAGTAATTTAGCCAACTACAATTCTACAGTTATTCACCAATACATAGAAAATTCTCAAGTGTTCCCACATCCATTTTCAAGCCTAAATACCAAAAAAACACTTTGAATTCAAGTACTCTTAAATTACATTATTATTGTACCAATAACCGTAATAAATAACTATAAAGGGTAAAGCCATATTATGTAACATTCTTCATGTATACCCTTTTCAAAATATTTTTCAGCATTTGAATAACTATATATGATATAACAATAATAATAATATAATATTATATATTATACATTTGAAGGTAATCATGAAGTTGTTCAATATTCATCGTTCATCGTGTATAGAATGTGTGTGTGTGTGTCAAGTTTTTCTCTAAAACTTTCTCTATACTTATAATAACTATTTATCTAGTTTACATAATATTTACTTTAGCAGTGGTACAATTTGTTAAATAATTATTATTATTTTCTGTCGTAGGCAAGTTTTTTATTTTCGTAGATTGTAGATTGGAAATAATTATTGTAGTTGACACACTTTAAATAATAATATATGAATACCGTTTTTTCTCACATCTCTCTACCGTATTCGAATCTCGTCTCGTCTTTGTCTTTGAAAGTTCATAATATGTATATGATGTACAGTACATTTTGTAGAGAGCAGAGAGTCGATTCGTCAGGCAAAACAGTTTTTAAGTTTAGCGTGTGTGTGTGAGTGTAAAATCAGTCAAAAGTTTGTTTTACTGATTTTTACTTTTAAAACTTTCACTTTCCTTTTCACTATAATTTCGTACTACATTATTTAAACGTATAAAAAAGCAAAAACGATGATGGCAGCCATTATAATAGATATATATATCAATAAGATTATTATTAATATAATAATTATTTACAGGATATTTAAAGTGCGAAATAAACTCCCTAAATAAATTGTCATGTATTACGTAAATACATTACATAAAAATTTTGACCACCAGGATTTGACTTGTTCCTGACTATCTGTCAGTAGTCAGTAGTCAGCCAGAAAGAGGATATCATATTATTATATTATTATGTATGAACGAAAAACAAATTGCGAGTGTTTTTTTGGGTTCTGGACTGACAAACAAATCTGCTACAACTTGGAGCCGGGACGTTTTATCTCGAGACTCTCTAGCTTCGAGTCTTTAGAATTGAGAAACTATTCATGGGATCATGTTTTGTTTAGGTGTCTACAAACATATCGTATATTGTTCTAAATATGTACACAAGGTTTTTGGTATTTGTTTATTCATTGGAAAAATACCTAATTGAATCATTCTTCAGTTTGTTCTCTGTCCTGCTCCTTCTAATCCAAATTCCCATGATATTCATAATATTTTTTATCGTCGCATATCTTTTATCTGGGCTCATTGTTGAACTTGATGTTCTTCTTCAACTTCAAGACTTTTCACTGATAAGTCACGTTTTGTTTTTGTTATTGTGCTGTTGTAGCATTTTTTTAAGTTGTGTTTCTCTCTGCCTCCTTTTGGATTCTTGATATCCTTTGACACTAGACACCAGACACCAGAGTGAGACAAAAAATGCAAAAGAGTAAGGTTGTTTCTCTCTTTCCATGTAATTATGTTATGGACGATTTTCTGAATGTCCTTCTTCATTCTTTCATCATCCTTTTACTTAAATAGACAAATCAGATCCACCCATAGTAAAAAGATTTTCCTTTCCTTTAAAATAATAATTAAAAATCATATTCATTTAAACAAAAGGTCATTTTTTATTTCGCCAACATTCAAAATTCAAAATAGTGTAAAGTTGAAAAATATATTTTAAAATATAATGTTGAAAATTTACCAGGATCTGACGAATGACGAACGACAAAATATGAAACAACTAAAATATATGTAAAAAGTCAAGACGATAGAAGTTGAAGAAACATTATAGCTAAGGATAAATTGATGAAGAGGACTAGAACCATCAATTTTTGACGGGAAAACCAATTCTGGAATGAAACAAAAATCATTATCATTATCACATGTTTTATAAAGATAAAAAAATGATACAGTTTTTACTTGTTTCTTAAATCGTGAATAGAATAGTAAAAAAAAATGACAACAAGCCTTAAAATAAAAGGTAAAAGTGAGCATTGAGCAAGTGTAAGCACATTGATCTAAATCCTAAATATACTCATAACTCGTACTAATGACATGCATAAATAATAAATAGTAAATGATAAAATAAAAGACAGTTTACAACATGATAATTACTTTAATATTAGGATTGAGCAAGTAGAGGAGTGGATTGGCTCTGAGTCTTTCAGCGTCATCCTGCATACGATGAAGTTCTTGTCTTCTCGCTGAGCCCAAGGCTGCAACTTCATCTCTGGACATACCTGGAGTAACTGTTGGTAGTAAATTTGCATCTGGAAGAGATTTTTTCCTTTTGGTAATACCACCGCCACCACCTGATATCTATTAATTTCACAATTCACAAGCAATGACATACGACATTCTACATGCATATATTGCAAATACAGTGAATTCTTTGTTTGTATAGTTTCTAGTTTGTAGATTGTAGATAGTAGATACTAAGTACATACAAGAAGGAGCTAAAAATTCCTACAGTATTTTGTATTTCAGTCTTCAGTCACTGATCTAATTTTATCTATGTTGAAATCTCTATGAAATTTAAAATGAAATGATGTTGATGCTAAAAAACCAACTAGAACATTGAAAATTCTAGAACCTAGGATCTAGAATCTAGAAAATAATTCTCTTTCGTACAATATTATATTATGTATTATGTATAATGTATAATGTATACATATCTGAATTTTGACTCGTTTTCAGGATTCACGAGTCAGACAGTATAATAAACATTAAGAAACTGCAGATTCTATATCTTTTCTATTTTCTATACCAAACTTTGAACAAGAAGAAGAAGAAGAAGAAGAACACGAAGACGACCACAATACTTTATGTTTTATAAAGTGTCCTTGCAAATATCATATCACTCACCATTCATTGTTTACCATTTCTTTTTATTTGACTTTTTTCTCATTTATTCCCCGTTGTATTACGTATTACTCAATATTTTAGCTGTTTGATACAAATTATGTACAATTTAAAATTTGAAGGTCAAAAGGATGGGATACAGAAAAGAAAGAAGAAACCATTTCATTTAAGTTTATTTCATTGAAAAATGTGTTACATATTTTACATTTTACACATTCATTCAACTTGAATTTTGAGTTTGCTAGTTTCTTTTATTCTATGATTGTATATTGTGTAGTTCTTTTTATAATGTGTAGAATGTAGAATGTAGAAGACAATTAAATTCCAGGGAGAGAACAAAAAAAACGAGAAACACAGCGATAGAGAGAGAAAGAGAGGGAGAGCAGCTTGTTGGCATAATTTATTCATCATTTAGTCTGTACACCAGTATTCGAGATTCGAGGTTCGAGAATCAAGAATAATGAGATGAACTGCTACAGTAAAAGATAAAAGACATTACAAACGTAACTGAATACTGAATAGAGAATAGAAAAATATCACTATTTCAATGTTCCGTTACCCATTACTATATCTAATATCTAATACTCAAATTCTGGATACATAATAGATATTGTATAATATTGTGTGTGTGTCGTCCGTCGTCCATGTACAAACTACAAAAACTAACACTTATTTTAGAGAATGAAGAATGAACGACAGAAAGCAACTAAGAAGAAGGAAGAGAGAACGTGAAAACTGAAAACCCATAGATTCTCAAGACTCAAGACTCAAGAAAGAAACGACCGACACAAGTCACATAAGAAGAAGAAGATTGAGATTTTGGCTCAAGCCTCAAGGTCTTCACGGCTTCTCCCTGCATGTACAATGTACGACATACGATATAGGATAAACATGCACGAGTTACATTTTTCAACAAGGAAAGAAACCTACCGATTTGGTGTCAGCTATATTCAGCCATCACCAATCGCCTTGCACGCGTATGTAATACATCTGCTCACTGCCTCACTGCCTGCCTGTACATTTTAGAGATTTATATATACGGCTCGAGGTTAAGCGTAGGTATCCTTTTCCCTATCCATCTTGCTATTTTTCCAACGTCCTTTCCTTTTCCACTTCTTTCTTTCAATGTATATATTCTTTATAGGTATACATTTTGTTTCACGTGTACCGTGTACATAGATAATGTACATTATCTCATGTTAGCCAAAAAAACTGGCAAAGAAACAGTACCGAGCTTTCTCTCATCTTCTCTTCTATATACAAAATAGAAATGTATAAAAATGTATAGTTAAATAAAATTCAGTAGTCAGTAGTGTAACCAAAAAGAACCAAACGAGCCAACCAACCAACAGACTGAGCTGAGAATTCAGACTCCAATAAATGAAATCTAAACATTTGCACATCCGCTCTCCATTCTAAATTCTCCATTCTCTATCCTCCATGTCTGCCAATTGAAATGATATGACCACGTTCTACCCTTTTCTTCTTGTACGTTTTCATACACACTACATGCTGGCTCAATTTCCTTGCACCATAGTTTTGTTATGAAAAAAATGAATTCATTCATCCTTGTTTGCATATGTTCCGCATATCTCTCTCTCTCTCTCTCTCTCTCTCTCTCTCTCTCTGAATCTTGTTTTCAGAGTTGTGAGTTGTGAGTTTGCGAGGAAGTAATAAAAATTCTGCTTCTAATTTAGTTAACTTTAGTTTTCATATACCGTTGTAATTTGTATACATTACAGTTAGAAGCACGAGTTGTTTCATTCCTTCTTTCTCTCTTTCTTCCTCGTGGATGACACCCGTAAACAAACTTTCACCATTGAGCATTGAGGAATAAAAAAAAAGTTGGACAATTTTGTTATGGTATAGAGTATAGAGTAAAGAGTGTAGTCTACTCACAACTTGTAAGTACATCGTATACATACAAGTTGTCGTATGTATGATATATGAACTGTTTATGTGTGTACGTTGTATATTGTATATTATTCATCATGAATGAAAAAAGACGGCAAGAGAAAACGGCAAGCTGGATCCTGTACAAATTATTTCAAATCCTGTTACGGCATCTCCCTTGTGAAGTTGCCTTTCCGTTTTCCGTGCTGTTCGTTGTTCATAATGTTCATCCTTTGTACATTTTTAGTCAAGGCGAGACAAGACAAGGCAAGTGAGTTGAAGCATGACAATATTCATCATCATCTACGCTCTTCGTCTTTCGTTAATCAACCTTTCTTTTTTCGCTTCCTTTCCCCGCCGTATACAACGTACAATATACAATATAATAATATAATGTAAAATATACCACAACAAGTTTTCCGTGTTTATTATGAATACGTTTATTAAATTTCCTTTATGCTGTTACATCTTTTCCCTTTCTTTAATCTTTCCCTATCCTTGCTGAATTCCGAATTTCAAGTTGAAATGTTTACATTGTTTCTTTTTTATTTCTCACTTTTTTTGCCTCGTGTTGGTTGTTTAGTCTCAACTTGTTTTTTGTGTGTTCATATCCATCCTATTCTAAATTCTAAGCTCTAAACTCAAAGCCTGAACATTGAACATTAAACATTAAACTTTGGCGAGAAAGTGACAACTTAAAACTCAAAACTTTTACAATCTACATTCTTCTAAATTCTAAATTGTACGTTGTACATGTATATAAATAATGTATAAATTTTACACCCAAAAGCATGCTATAATATCGATTATCGATATAATTACCAGCTACACCATCAAAGATAAAAGACAGCTAGTGCATCTAACAAAATATCAATAACGAATAACGAATGCATGATCTATTCAATTTTCTATATTCTATATTCTACACATTTAGATAATAGATAAGCTACAGTGACATTGACGATAAATTTTTACTGTACTGTGCTCTGTAATAAATAATAATATATGGATGATTGAAAAGCTAAACTTTTACTGAAAACTGAAACTTATATGAGAATTATATATATATACGAGCAAATAATAAGATAATAAATGATGAAATAATAATAATTGGGATAAAAAAGAGTTGAAAAATGTCTACTTACTTTAGGTAGATTTGACGGTGGCGGTTTGGTAACGGCTGGTTTGAGGAAGAGGGATTCAGTGCGCTTGGGAGTGTAGGGAACTGGAGGAATTTCTTGACCAAGGCCTCGTTGTCGTAAAATAGTTTCATCAAAGACACTGGATCCTTTCATCACACTGTTTTTGTCCCCACCGATCGGACTTTCCTTTCCACTCTGTCGTCCTGGAGTTTCACCCCTGAGGGCTGCATCCAGAGCCATGTTACTATTTCGAAGTCCATGAAGTCCTGACATACTTCCGCTACCAGTACCAACACCTCCGTCCATCCCAAAAGGAGTTCGGTGTCTGGAGGAAGCTCTTGACTGTTGTTGTTGTGGTTGTTGCTGCTGTTGTTGTTGTTGTTGAGGATTTTGAATGGTGTGATCCGGCGTCATTCCTCTGGTCCTTGAACGAGCTCTACTAAATCTATCTACAGAACTGTCTCGACTGGGTGCTCGTTTATAATGGTCAAAATGATCACTCATTACTTGTTGATAACTGTTTGGATTGTTACTACTGTTTGGATTATTGTATTGACTACTACTACGACTATTATTTTGGTTTTGGTTCTGATGGATTTGACTCCTTCTTAAAGTATCCCTTCCTCTTTCATTATGATAGCCGCCCCCACCACCAATATTTGTCC
Source organism: Sminthurinus aureus (assembly GCA_034698265.1). Classification (NCBI taxonomy): domain Eukaryota; kingdom Metazoa; phylum Arthropoda; class Collembola; order Symphypleona; family Katiannidae; genus Sminthurinus; species Sminthurinus aureus. The sequence goes on from JAQGBH010003694.1 coordinate 11,881, forward strand.
CATCCATCATCATTTGGTTCTGTTGCTGTTGTTGTGTTTGTTGGGAATGTGGACTCGAATCCATTAGTAAGGAATTTCTCATATTACTCATATTACTCGAGGACTTGTCACTAGTCATAACATCTTGATGAAGGTTTTGATGGGACATTCGAATATTGGTGGATGAAGAGTAAGGCAGATCACCACCAACACGGTTCATATAGGAAGGCTGTTGATGTTGACTGTAGTGACTCGTTGGACCCTGAGACTGGAGTTGGTGATGGAAGGAGGATTGTTGTTGCTGTTGTTGGTTGTGGAGCTGAGGAGTTACATCTATAGGGTGATTTATTAGGGAATTTCGGTCCAGCCGGTCACTGGCATTATTATTATTATATTGACTACTACTATTATTATTGGCTTGATTGTAATTGGATTGAGATTGAGATGAAGGTTGTGACTGAGATGAGTAGGCATTTTGGACTGTGGCTGGGGAAGAGGCGTAAGTGGAGGGAGTTTGATTATGATTATATTGTGAAACGGATGAAGATGGACCCATGTGGATTGAACTATCATCATAATTATTACGATAGTCGTTGTTACTAATGCTATTGACGGATTGTTGTTGTTGCTGTTGAGTTTGGCGATTTCTCAACAGGGTACTACTACTATTGTTATTATTAATCCCACTTCCATCATCCTTCCCACCTCGGATATTTTGAGAGGAGGCTGAATGCGCCAGTTGAGCAGTATTACTAGTACTGTTCATTGCTGACGGTAGTTTATTGAGATCGGGCTGTTGACTCGTACTTCGATGATGATGATGTTTCAAAGCTTCGGATCCTACTCAATTTATTCGTAGTTTTACAACAAGAAAATTTCCATGAACAAAACTTGCAAAAAACTATTTCCGTTCCCTTATCATAATATTTTATAGATACTTCATTAAATTAAATTATTATAGTAATTAATAATGTACTAATAAATACTGAACTATTTTATGGTAATTGTTAAAGCTTTTTTAATAATTTATATGTTATTTAAAAGTGCATTCTTCTCATTCTTCTTATTTCAAGGCTCCAGAATTCCATCCAAACTCCAAAACGTACAATTCTGCATTCAATTCATTCTCCAACGACAATATAATAATAATAAGTACTAAAATCTACAATTTACAATTTACAATGGTAATACGCTATATTTGCTACATGTATTATTTACACTACAGAAACATGCTGTGCAATTACAACTAGGGTAGTAAAATTTGGTTTATTCACTCCATGCCCGCTACACATGCAAAAAATACATATACAATTACATTAGTTAGATTCCATTCCAAATTCTAAATTCTAGATTCTAGATTCGAGATTCTCGATTACACATTGTACTAAATATACTATAAAGAAACAGTTTAATAGAGTACTTATGACAGTAAATTAGGGGGAAGGATTTGAAAATGAGGGCAGTAAAGAGTAAGAGTCCGAGAAAAGCCTATGGATAACTTTATTGAACAAGGAACAAGGAACAAGGTTCAAGATGTGAAATGTGTATGTAATATGTATAGAGAATGGAGAACAGAGTTAATTTAAGACGAGAGTTTAAATGATATTAAGACACAAGACACAATACAAATAATGGTTGTGCAAGGATTAAGAAGAAAACGTGAATATGTACAAGTCTAGTGAAACAGGATGAAGAGAAAGGAGGCGAAGAGGTATTAGCAGTTGGTAGATATTTGAAATGCCAGTACAAGTAAAAGTAAAAATGGACTTAGTTATCGTGCATAATACAGAATACAGAATACATAGAATGCTAGATGCTAACATAAGATTGAGAGAAAAGTGAATGCTGAATAACCTGGTTGGTGAAAGTCTGGAGCAAATTGTTTGGCAATAATCCTTGCTACTTCCGAGTCTTCTCTAGCTTGAGTTGCTGCAATATCTGCTTGTTCTCCTTTCCCTCTCGCCGTAGCCGTTCTGTGTAATAATGGGAAAGAGTAAAAGAGTAAAGAGGTGAAAGAGGACCAAGACAATTTACAATTAAATTTATTTCTGAAGGGAAAACGATAAAAAAGACATAGATGCACATGGTGAAAATTCTACTTTCTGTCTCTCTCTCTTTCTCTTCCTCTGGATTATGGATTAGTTCCTGTCTTCTCTTTCCCCCTCCCACTGCTAAGATTATTTCAATGAGTGAATACAGAATGAATAGAGTGCATACATTTGATGACCTGGCGTGCAGCAAGGTACTAAATGTGTACATTTGTACACTGCACATTGGACATTGGACACTGTACGAAAAACACACTGGATACGGAATTTTACTGGTTTTGGATACGGGAGACCAAACCGCAAGTAGAAACAAGCAAGAAGATTGAAATGAACCAAAAGTATGCAGAGCACACAAAAGTACAATACACATTTTACAAACCATTGCTGTTTATATCCTCTTGCCTTTTTAAGACCCCCTTTGTTGTCCTTTATTAGTCATCCGTATAAAAACACAAGAGTAAAATAAAATGTCAACAACTTTGTATGTTCACTGTACAATGTGGAGCGTACCGAGAGGAAAGAAAACGAGGAGCATGACAAGAGACAACAGACCTTTTTCTATATATTTTATGTACAATTTTTTCATGCGTGGACAACATTTTTTCCAGTTTTCGGTTTTCGAGTTGTTTGCTCTCTCTTTTCCTGTTTCCTTCTGTCGTTTGTCCTTTCTGCTGGTCGCTTGTCGTACTGTATGCTGTATGCTTCAGAAATTATGTGCTGGTGATAAAAAGCTATAAACTGTATCCGCACAGTACAATATATTTATACATGTGTTTTGAAGGGAGAAAAAAAAAGAAACTTTTTATAGGATGACTGTTTCTAGTTTCCATTAGAAAAGCATACAGCCTACAGTCTAGTGTATAAATACCAGCGTTCAATTTACAGTGTACAGTGTACAATGATTCAGTGCAGGGGAAAAGATGAGAAACATTTAGAGAGAGAAAGAGACAAAGGATTTTTGCTGCTCTTTGTCTTTATCTTTGATCTGACGAGGATTTTGTTCTCTAAACTCGAAACTCTAAATACTCGATGTTCAATGCTCAATACGCGACAGAGTTGACAGTTGACAGTGTACAGTATTTTTTTCTATACCTGGAAATGGCAATGTCAGCCTTTTGCAGAGCAATTTTGGAAGCACGCTGAGCAGCATTGACAGCTGCATCGATCCTCTCACGAAATTTGGCCGATCGGATGAGAAACAGATGCTTTTTCTTTTGACTCGTAATCAGTACATTGTTCTTGTACTTGCCTTCCTCCTTGGTGCCATCCTTTAAACTTGTCACTCCGTAACCGTACTTTTTATTGTTGTACCATTCTCCCTCGTACTTGAGACCATCCGAACGTTCACTGATCCCAAAACCCGACCTTTTATCATTCTTCCACTCCCCCATATACGTCTCCGTCACACTCGCATCCATCTGTTCATCCTGTCAAATCCGAAAAAAGGGGAAGAGGGAACGAAAAATCAAAATCAAAATCAAAAAAAGTATACACACATTACTATCAGTAAATATTATCCATGTTTTTCTCGTAATAAAAATTAAAATTAGCATTATTTGTAGTTAAGATTTGAGATGTTGTATGGAGCAAGTGTTTTTCAGCTCTGTTTGTTTTTTTCCAAAAATCAAAGTACAAATAAAAGGTTTATGTATATTTGTGTATTGTGCACAATGGGGAAAATGCTATCAGCAAAGGTTTTATTAGAAACTAAAATATGGAAAGAAAATAATAACTTTGAAAAATTGAAAAAAAATTATGTTAATGTGAATCATTAATCATTACCATTAGTAAACAAAAGAAGATGTAAATTCAATTCTCTGTATTGGATTGATTAATTGTGTAGCTTCCAAAAAATCAGCATATGCAAATCATATTAAAACAATTGATATGTGATCAAATCATTAGTGAAAACAAGTAAAAACTAAAAATAAAAGCATTGTCAATAAAATTGTTAGTTGAATTGTGGCGAGTTTTAAAACTCTATTAATAAAAATAAACTCCATAACATAAGTACGGTTAGATGTTAAATATTAGAAAAGCGGATTATTACGCGGCGTGCTGGTTCGCATGCCATTCGTTGGAATCCAAAGGATGTCGCCAACTCCATGTCCTAAATCAAGGCAAATTTTTGTCTTTTTTACTCAACTCTTTGTTACGTTCACATTGTTCAAAATTCAAAATTCAACCATATCATAATATAATAAAATATACCATAATATATAATTGATTTATAATAATGATGGTATTAATGATAATTATTATTATTTATGCTTCATAATTCATAATATGATACACAAAAATTCTATGATCTCTGACCTTGCATCTCATTTCTCAATTTTCAAAAAATTATCTACTCCCTACTCCATCTCAATTTCTAATATTTTGTATTCTTTTTGTTGTAAAAATAGGTTTTCCTTGTGGTAATAAATACTAAATACTAAATACTAAAATTCACTAGGTGTTACATTGTACAAACTAGAAACATAAATATACATGCACTTTGTACTTTGTAGCAAGTAGAAAGCAGAGAGAGTCATTTATAAAATACTCAACACTCAACACCTACGACAAAAAAATTATTATATGAATTGGATCACTTTCACAGTGTAAAAAAGAACAGAGTGGATTATTAAAGATCTATTAATGTGGTAGTGATTGAAGATGCAGATTTATTTTGTCTACTAACGCCTTTGACTGTCAGCAGTGTCTACATTCTACGTCAGATTATTCTACCAAGCGAATAATTTTATATGCTATGAGTCATTCATTCATTTACTATTGATCATCGACTATCACTGCTTGAAAAACTACATACATGATCTTGATCATTGATACTACTTGTATTTGTATTTGTATTTGTAGATTACACATGGGGGATAATTTGCTCCTAGAAAAAATGTTGCTCGTATTTCTATTTCTGTTCTTGTTTCTTGTGTAAAATGTAAAAGAAACGGCTATATTTATACAGTTGAATTGATCATTTATATGATCAAATTGCATTACAGTCAACAGTTAGAATTTAGAATTTAGAATTTACAAATTGTGTGTGCACGTTAGCAATAAAATGTATCATAAAAATTTATGGTTATTATTTACTACTACTACTTTTTACGCATTCATGCTAAACAAACATTTTGTCATCAGTAGAAAGTAGAAAGAACAAGTTATGAAAGTTTGCATAGTACATTGTAAATTGTAATATTATCATTTTTTTGTTCATGGATTAAAAATTAAAATGATATAAAACAAAAGGACATAATAATATTTATATATTGGAATAAGGTAATAATGAGGATGAGGACTAACCTCGACAACAAAAGAAGCGTTGGAGTCGGTATGATGAGATCCGGAAGTGACGCCCGAAATAGCTGAATCATTACTCATCCAAGATGCAGAGCTTCCTGTGGATCGAATGCTTGAATTGGTGCCTCTCTTGTCAAGATCACCGGTGCTTCGTTGCTTCCGAAGTTTCAGTCCCTATTTTTCCACAAACAAGAAAAAGAAAAAACAAGTCTCGAGTTAATGACAGTCGTAAGTTGTACGCAAGGTTCGTCGTTCTTCGTTCTAGAAACATCTTGATTCTAGATTCTAGATTCTAGATTCTAGATTCTAGATTATAGATTCTAGATTCTAGATGTCAAAGTGAAACTGGAAGTCTGACGCGACGTGACGTGACATGAAACGTTACGTTGAATGTTGAATGAAATGGATGGAAAAATGGAAAAATTGGAGCTGGAAACGGATTGATAGTGCCGAGAAAAGAGGAGAAATTGTATATACGATAGATGATAGATGTACAATGTACAATGTACACTGTACACATTGCATCCATTTGATGGAACTCTAAAAGTTTTATTCTTCTGCTTATTACCTTTGAATCCATCATTCTTTATTCTATATTCTAAACTAAGCTGAGCTAAGGTAAGTAAAAAACATGTAGCATGCGTACATTTTCATTTTTCATACTACATAAATTCTTAATGCATGTATCTGAATTCTGAATTTGGAATTTTGGATTTTTGATAAAGAGGGACAGGCAGGCAAAGGATCACTTTGAAAAGATCATTTTTCATTTTTCATCCACTCATCCGCTGACATCAACCCATCAGAAAATATCTACAATGTACAATGTACAGTGTAGAATCATGAAAGTCGAGAGTCGAGAGTCAAGAGAGCACATTTTGATCCCAGTGTGAATAAAACATACCAAGATTAAAGTACAAGCACAAGTACTCAAGTATGTACAATGTACAATGTACAGTGTGCATTGTGTGCTGTGCATCACTCCACTCATGAGAATGAAATGTGAAAGAACTTAATGTACATCTATATTCTCAAGCTATCCACTACCAACCCCCACAACAACCAACTAGAACAGGAGAAGAAAGCTACAAATACGAATACGAATACAAATTCAGTACAACTACAAAACAAGTACTTCACTAACATGTATATCCGTGAACACTGTACACTGTAAACCATATACAAACTTTCTCCGACTTTACACGGTCAATATTTTGGCCTCTACACATGATCGGAGATATGAAACTCTCCTTTTCAATTTTATGTCTCATAAGATATTCATCAGAATTTATCTGCTTTCTTTATCGCACATTCTATTTTCTGTATTCGAAATCCTACGTACATGAGGCATGAGAATTACCTCGTCTTTTTTATACCATAGACCGTATTTATGTGTTCCTTTTGAAAACGGAAAACGGAAACAGACGACCAGGATAACAAGAAACAATTAAAGTGTAGAGCAATTCAGAGAAGACCTTTTTCCTAAACTGTAGTTTACAATGCTATAAAAGGTAGAACATAAATAGATACTTTTGTTGTTCGTATAGTTTCTAATAAAACGTGAAAATGTAACAAAATTTCACTATTTTAAACCAATTAAAGATTTAAAGAATTTAAGAAAATTTAATATGGAATTGCTGGGTTTCAAGAGCTTTTTAGGAAGCGAAGCTGAGTATTGTTTTCGTCAGATACGGCTGGCTGGCTGGCTGTCTGTGCACATTGGGGAAATGTGAGACAACGAAACTAGCGCCACCTAGCGGGAAAATTTTTCACTAGTCAGCGCCCTCTAGCGGGAAAATTTTC
>JAQGBH010003695.1:0-19006 GCA_034698265.1 Sminthurinus aureus
AGAAAGTTTAGATAAATATCTCTTAGAATCCGTTGACAAAAGTGAAAAAAGTTAAAAACTGTGAAAATGGTGGTTGTACCAAGTCAAAAATGGAGGTGAAGTTCGTAAATGGGGTGAAAAACTAAAAATTGAGGTTTTTAGAACTCAGAGGGCCTTAAATCAAATATATATGGATACTAATCGACTCAGAATTGCTTTTTGCATCTGATAGGGTTGGTTTCATTGATTAAAATTCAAATCCTCTTATTTTATAGCCGACTAAAAACGTTTATTTAGGCGATTTTTCAAAAAACCGCCCAGGCGGTTTATTTTTGCGAATTTTAAAAAACAAAAAAATACCGCAGAAAGTTTTGACAAATACCTTTTAGAATCCGTTGACAAAAGTGAAAAAAGTTAAAAACTGTGAAAATGGTGGTTGTACCAAGTCAAGCTAAAACAGCACTTTAGCCATTTTTTCAATTGGGTCCTGTGGGTTACCCTTAGGTGATAGGGGTATGATATAGGGGTCAAAAGTCTTAGAATTTCCTCTAGTATTTTATAAAAATATCAAAAAAAATTTACGAATTTTGTTGTTCAAATCTTTTTGAATGGATTCCAAAGTTACTCATATACACACTACGCACACATACTTTTTACTTTTTACAGCTACTGTGTAGATTGTAGATTGTAGATGGTAGATGCAGTTTGTAGGTTGTAGATTTTAGATTGTACAGATATGAAAGTGGATAGAGAATACTGAAAACTGTATAACATATATTATTATATAGGTATTCTATATTCTATGCTACTGCGCATTCGGATGATTGACTGAATTGTTTCTTCCAAAATTGACAATGATAGATGGATCCTCAGCATTAGCGGGATGTAACAGGGAGAAGAGGAAGAGGAGGAGGAGGAGGAGAAAATAAATGACCGTTTTTACTCACCTAAAGGGTAATCCCAATAATGATTCTTCATCTCCTTGAAGAAAAAACTCTTCTAAAATTGCGTCAGCAAATCGTTTATGCATAGACCAAGGCTTTGAGGGATGACTGAAAAAAAACGGAGAAGGAAATAAAATAAATGAAAAGCCTTCTTTTTTTGTTTTTTGTTGGGCTGATTATCGCACATGTTGTAATGAGTACATAATGCCATTTTATGGTACATGTTTCACGTTCTACAATCTACAAGTGAAATCTAGTTCGAGTTGTGACATCGATAGTCATTTTAATACAAAAAAGGTTTTGAAATGTGAGTAGCAAGTACTTACGCGATGTCTGCGGAATGCAGTAGGAGTGACATCATCATCATCGTTGTCGATTGAACATGGGATTGTCTAAAAGTATAAACAAAACAAAACAAAATGTAAAATATTTACAATACAATTTTTTAGTCATAAATAATAGCACTGTGCAATCAGTACTGCCAGTTGCCAATTGCTGACAAAAAATGTGTTTCCAGTATGAATTTGACTCAGATGAGGAATATAAAACCCATCAGAATTTAATTATTAATTATTATTATGTAGGAGAAAATGGAAAGAGTATAAAAAACATACGGAGTCTTTTCCCCAACATTCAGGTACGACTTGACATTTTTGACTTGAGTGAAATGAGAGGACATGTCAGTGCTGAGTACCATCTCAATCACAAGATTTCGGAACTCTCGATGCTCCTACAAAGACAAAGACAATAGGAAATAATACACAATATTTGATTGGGAAAAATATTACACTTTTATTATAAAGATTCAATGTGAAAAGTAAATTTCTTTTCCGTCTTCTTAAAGTTCTGAATATAATAAAAACTTGATGCAAAGTTATTTACAAAATATAAAATTATTAAATGTTTTGTGAATGTCTCAAGTTTAAAGATTCAAGACCCAAGTTTGCAATATTTCAAACAGAATGATCGAATAAAATTGAGTTGAATACTTTTCGTATTGATACTGCTCTGGAATTTTTACATTCTATGTAACTATACATTTTATAAATATTTTGAGCTTTCATTTTGCGAATAGATCACGGATTACGGCCAGACATTGACAATTGAAAATTGACACTAGTCGATGACCCTCAAAAAAATTCAAAACTCCAAACATTCTGTATTCTGTATTTTTTATCATCTTTAAACAGAAAAAAAAACTGAAAATCTGTACGTATAAATAAAAACATGTACACTCTACACCTCACATCCTGCAGTACAAAGTACAAAAATGTATTTATTAAGTTTTCCTTCTTTGACGTACAAGTTTCACTGCCTTCATTCTTCATTTTACAATCGACAATTGAAATTTCTATTCAACTATTAAAGAGCAAACTGGAAAACTTTTCAACTCCAACTAAAAAATGGCATTTGGGAACTAGAGGACACTGGATGTTTTTTCTCTGTCCTTTTTTTGCTTTTCTTCTTTTTTTGTAAATTGGAATTGTTTAACTGTTAAATTCCACGAAGGTATCCACTCGTGTTCAATGTTCACTGTTCAAAGTATGTTCAATGTTCAATATGCAGTGTACAAAGATGCTCATTCCTCATCAAAAGTAATACTTTTTCTCTCTTCATACTTGAGAGTTGAGAAAATAACAAGGGGAAAAAGCAAAATTCGACATTCGACATTGAACATTCAAAACTGGAAACTCAAACTTGAAACTCGAAGCACACAGGGGAATCATGTGTACACACAAAATGTAGTTTCCAGATTCCAGTCTGAAAATTCGAGTCTAGAATCTAGAAACCAGAATCTAGAATCTGTAGTCAAGTACAAAGTGGAAAAGTAAGTCATAACAATCCAAGTGTAAAACTTTGTTCTTCTTTTCTCTTTTCTCCTTGTGAAATGAGCATTGAACATTGAGCATTGAGCCCGCATACTTTTAGTCTTTAGTCTTATTAATCCTTTCCTCTCGCACACAACACAACACAACACAACACACAGACAGACAACACTCGATACTCGATGCACAAAATAGACAAAAGACTTTTTACTTTTCAGTTTTGAGCACTTGACTTGTACACAATACACAACGAACAATGAACAGCGTACAGTGAGCAGCCTCTACTTTTTTCCAAACGTGTTTATTATTTATTGTTTGTACTTTGTACGTTGTACATACTACATACCAAAAATTTCTACATACTTGAACATTGAACATTCAACATTATTTACTCAATTTTACTTTCTCTCGTTTCTTGTTATGCGAAATTTGAAATTTCAACTTTGGAGTGCCCAATATAAATTTTATCCTTGTTCTCGCATCCTTTTTTTTGCGATTTGCAAACCTAATGAATAATGAAAGTATAAATAATTACGGAGGAATAACCTTCTCAGTTTACCCCAATCCTTGAGTCTTGAGTCTTGAGCTTTAAGCAGGAGAGAGAAATGAGACATTCAGAACACAGAAAAACGAGGTGTTTTTCAGGAAAAAAATGCTATACAATTATTACAGTTTTAAATCTGATATCTGATGCGTGGCAGAAGCAGAGCATTAGAATAATAATAAAATCCCGTACAGAAAAACACATGACGCATGTCAAAAATCAAATATTGTTTATGGGTTAAAAATTATAGATCACATACCTCTGTTTTCAAGTGGCCGAGAATATTCTTGTCATCCTCTTTAAGGAGCCTAAAAACAAAATAAGAAAAGTCAAATATAAAACATCATTCATATTATGTAAAATTGGAAATACGCAAAATTATATTTGAAAAATGACAGTGTAAATTGTCAACACTGACTCTGACTTTGACTTGGGAATCAAGTTAAATTTGAACATGGAATTTCGAGTAATGAAATATCCGAAATCGGAAATGGTAATGTCGTTGAGGGGGTTTGTAAATAACAAATAATAAGAATGCAGGAATGGAGCCAGCTACTCATTATTTCTCTCAGTTTGTGCCGTCAAGCACATCCATTCACTTGAGTCAAGTCAAGTCAAGAAAGGGAAAGGAAAGTAATGTCATGTTAGACTTCCGCTCCACATGGAAAAGTTCATAGTTCATAGTTCATACAAAGAAGAACACATAGCACGTAAACAGAGACACGAACACTCTTGAATCTTGAATCTTGAATATTTCTTGATTCTTGACGAGGCACAAAGTAATTGAGACCGAAAAAGAAAGTTAGAGGCTCAAGACTCAAAACTGCAGACTAGAGATTCAAGATTCAAGACTCAAGACGGAGTAAAAACTGAGTCAAAGAGCTCAATTCAACCGCACACACGTCCCTTTCTCTCGTTGGATTGGATAAATAGATATTTGTACATGGACCATTGATATAACCTCTCTCTCTTTCTCTCAAGTTTTTTACTATATACAGGATATAAATTGCATGCGGGTTACTGTAGAATGTACAATATATGTACAGTTCACAGTGTATAATATATAATGTATAATTAGTGCAGTGAGACGACTAAAGGCTCAAGTCCACTCTTTACCGCTCACCGCCCAGTCTCTTTTCATTTCCCTTAATTTTCCCCTTCTTTTTCTCGCTCACTTTACTTTCTCTGAATTCTGGACGGTTCACTCGCGTTCTTGATTCTTTTCATTCATTTTATCACTGTGGTTCTTTCTCGGTCTCTCTGTTTCTGTCTGTGAGTTAGTCTTGAGTGAGTCTTGGGTGAGTCTTGGGCATATAGTGTGGACCACAATCACGCGGACTACAGATGCCACAGGATCTTAACCATTTTAGCGTTAGCGCCACCGTTTATCTATTGAGCATTGCGCTTTTTGAGCGTTTTGAGCGACGAGAGCCAGCAGCCAGCATCCAGTAGCCAAACCAACAGAGTGTGCAAATGACTGAATGAAAAAGAAAGAGTGAGTCAAGAAAAGGAAAGGGGAGAAGGAAATTGAGGGTAAAAAGTAAAAAGGGAAAGGAACCAAAGGAGATAGCTACAGACTACAGACTACAGACTGCTCACTAAACACTGATGAGGAAAAGGAGGAAACGTAGAAAGTGGAAGACGTGAAAAGATCTAAAAGAAATTGTGGCAAAGACCCAAGATAAATTTGAAACCTTTCTCCTGTTTAACTTGATCAGCTTCTTCCTCTTTTCTCTCTTTTACTCTTCCTTTTCCGTGTACAATGTGGAGTGCAGATTGCGTAGTTCTTATGCCGGCATCTCCTTCATCTTGTACTTGTTCTTCTTGTGCTTGCTAGTCCTTTGGTCTTGGTCTTTTCCCACTCCTTAACAAGTTGGTTCTTTCTCCTTTCTTTCTTTCTTTCATTTTCTTTGATTTTGGTCGAGTAGAGAGAGAGAGAGAGAGAGAGCAGACCAGATTTTCATGCCCCTTTTGATACTCTTTTACAAAGTTCACGTCTCGTTACTCTCCACTCTCTACGCTCTAGTCAATCCTCGTTACTCGTTATATCGTTGACTGTCGACTGTCGTCATGTGCACACCAAACCACACTGTTCAAGGTTCAAGGTATACAATAGAGTATAGAGTATAGAGAATAGGGACACGGATACAATTAAAAACTGTGCAGTGTAGGTATCATTGAGGTTTTTGTTCCAGCAACACTTGTCTCCAGTCTCCAGTCTCTCGGCTCCAGTGCACAGGGTAAGTCAATAGTCTCTTTGTCTTTGTCTTTTCAAGTTTCAAGCCATCAATTTATCGATAGTTACGAGAATTATCGAGTTCAAAGGAGCGTTGAAAGACGGAGGAAGAAGGATGAAGGAAGGAGAAGAGAGGGAAAAGGACACACAGCCTCTCAGCTCTCAAATACCACAAACGCTAAATGAATGAATGAATGAATGAACGGATGGATGGATGGATGGTTGATCGGAATGAAGGAATGGTCCACTGGAGAAGGGAAGTGGTGAAAGAAGAAAAAGATGAGACGGGTCGTTAATGAGAAGAGAGAGAGAGAGAGAGAGAGAAATGGGGATCCTATATAAAATACAGAATAAAGGTATATGTAGAAATTTGACTTGCCTGAAAGCAGCGGAAACATGGTGATTCTCTAAAACTGATCGATCTGAAAATTAAACAACATCAATAGACATTATACTATTTACAATGGACACTTTGTATTTCATTAGACATCAGAGACATTTAATTTCATCATTCCTTCATTCAACTCCCTCTCAGAGACAAAGACAAAGACAACGAGAACGACAAGTGCTTTGTTTCATCTGACTCGGATCAATTTTCTTTATAAATAATAAATTATTTCAAAAAACCCAACTTTGTTTATATTTTACATTCAACATAAATTCGTACTTTGTGCATGACGTATGGAGTATGGAATACGTAGTTATTTTGGCATTTGGTATTCGGCATAGAGTGGACAATAGACAATGGACAATGGTTAAAAATACATAGCAAAACTGCTTTCAACTTATTATAGAAATATGGATACGGACATGTCTATAAAATTTGAATATGAATTTTTGAGAACCGTTTAGTACTGATATCATCATCATTATGTAATTTGACTATGAATTTTAACTAGTATAAAATGTGCCTGTACTCCACATACAAATATACACAGGAATAATTATGATACTGATACGAATACGAATACAAATACGGGTCCGAGTTTTTACTCTGTACTTTTGCTACTTAATTCCACTCCGAAATTTCTAATAGTAAGCTGATGATGATGATGATGATGATGATAACATGATATAAAATATAACCAAGATTTAATAGGGAGGCAATGGAATTTTCTCTCTAATTAAAATCAATTAAAACTTAATTTCACTACTTGGACTGGAGACTGGACTAACTACAACATGTACCATGTATAAATTCCAAAATTAATTACAATTTTCATTTCAAATTACAGTAAAGTAAGCCGAAGAGAGAAGGAGCTATTCAGGATTCTAGAATCTAGATTCAAGAGTCCGTCCGTCCCGACTACCGTCGACATTACCATTACAGATATTATACTTGACTGTACTATTTACCATACAAAACTTGATGTACATGTGCATTTTTGTACGTCTTCTGATTACTCATTGCTCTCATACTCTCATAGTCAAATTTCTCCAATTTTCTACACACTACATCCAACATGCATTGTAGATTGTACATAAAACTTTACTTGAATGAAATCTCATTTTGCTCAGATACCTCTTTTGCTTTAATTTTTAATATTTTAAAAATGGGCCCTTGGATCTTGGATCTTTTTGGCGTTTGGTTTGCCAACGTTTTGATACCAGAAAATTTTAAATTGGCCCTTGGTTTATAAAAACCGTGGAGTAATTAGTAATTAAACATTAATCTATTAAAAAAAAGTATTTTCCTACGTTCATCTGTACAAGGTAAAAGGTAGTTAGCGGTTAAGTTGAGGATGTGTAATATGAAATTTATTAAAATGGGGTGTAAAAATAGAGAAAACAACACAGGTATGCGTCTTTTTTCTCCTTTTTGCATTTTTTAATTTTTTCATCCGTCTAATGGATGTATAATGTAAATGTTATGATGTTACACTTTTACTACACCTTTTTCACAATTTTCTGACTCAACCACTAAAATTCCTTGCATCCTTTGCCAAATGGAATTTAAAATCACGTCTTTTTGCTCTACCGTCTACCGTCCGCCGTGTGCCAATATCGTCTATCGTCATTACTTATTACACCTTTTGACATTTCAAAACAAACTGGAAACTGCGGACCAAGAACCGAATGCAAAATGCCGAATACCGAAAACCGGATGCTGAATACAGAATACAGATTGCCGAGGGACAAAGTACAGTACAGTACGAGGTGCAAGGTGAAGGTTGGGCAATATAATATACACAATACACAATACACAACACATATAATAGTTAATGTTAAATAATGCAGACTGTAGAATCTAGAATCTAGAGTGTCGAGTGATGTAAACAAAAAGCATGTGTAGAGGGTAGAAAAGTTGCTCACCGTTGTAAATCAGTGAAAGGTCAGTGCCGACGTTGACGTGGAAATTATTGGTTCTTCCCGTGTGCTCAAAATCTGTTGAAAAATCATTATTATCATCACATGATTTGAAGGTTACATACAATTGAACCAATTTATTATTCATCATATTTTGGCATAGCTTTAAAAGAAATTTGTTGCAAGCAATAGCTTTGAATGTAAGATGTACATTGTCCACTGTACATACCATGGACTATAGCTGCGAAGAGGAGTGAGAAAATCTCCAGGTCCGACAGACTACTCTGCAATTACAAATAATTAGCAAAAGATGAGTAAAAACATTTTAAACCATCAATAATTATTTTATCAATATTGTTTTATTAAACAAGAAAGTATGTGTTAAAAAGTATAAAATATGAACAACATCTATAAAATATACATAATCCCACATTATATTCTCATGTCATCTCCACAGATAGATAAATAAATAAAGAAACAAACAAACGGATGGAAAGGTCGATTAGAGTTTAGAATTTAGAAGGTACATGTGTAATTCACGGGCGAATGAATAGAAATCGGAATCGGAATTGAAAAATGTCCACAAACTACAAACTACACTTTGTAACAAAATGTATTAAATTCTAGATTCTTCATGTAGTTTGGAGTTTGGTGTATAGACATGTACGTGACAAGTAGATAGGTGGATATAAAGAGAGAAAATGGTGGAAAGTGTACATAGGTAGATGGATGCAGCTAAGACGTGTGTTGAGTGTGGAGTTTGGAGGGAACAGGAAATGTAGCTAATGTAATGTATGTCCTAACAACCCACATGACGACATCAAGTGTTTACTGTCGACAGTCTACACTCTACAAATTTTAACTCACTTGCTCCATTCCTTCTACATTCTATACTCTACATCCAACATCCAGATTCCAACACTCAACGTTCTCCGTTCTACGTTCTACATTCGACATTCTAAATTCTATCTGCCTGGGGATTTTTCTTTAGTTGTTCAGTGGTGTCACACCTCCATTTTTAGATCTCTTTTCCCTTTCCCCTTTCCATCCTCCATCCTCTATATCTTTTCTCTCTCTCTCTCTCGCTCTCATTTTCTCCACTTCTTGGTCTGTCGTTCATTTCCTCTGCACCAACTTCCGAATGCTGGTAAAGTACAAAAGTACAAAGTACAAAGTACAAAAATACAGTGTTCAGTGTTCAGAGTACTAGAGTAGATAACTTTGTCTTTTTCCACTTCCGTTTCTACTCTTCCAATTGGACTTTAACACCGTACACCTGGAAAACCTGACTCGTAATAAAACCCAAAGCTACAAAATACACTACATTACATTTACTAAACTGTACCGGAGAAAGAATTTCTTGTGTTCTCCGTGTAGTTTGTGGTTGTATTTCTATTTGTATTGGTATTTGTATAGTTGTAGTTCCTTTCCCCTTTTCACCAAGACACTCTTTTCGTCACGCTCCTTTCTCCCAACTCTGACTCCGACACCGACTTTCGACATGACATTAGTTACAAACCGGTGAAGAAAGCAACAGGAAATTGCATTCATTCATTGCTTTCTCCGTCTCTAGACTCTACCTCTATTTTGACTTTTATTTCAATGTCTACGCCCAATGTCTCTCTCATTCCACACCTCAATTCAGACTGTAGACTGTAGAGTGTAGACAATCGGTACATGTACGTTGTATATTGTATATAGATATATACACAAGATAAAAAACGAGTCTCTCTATCTGCTCATTGGGGAAAATATTTCAGCCTACTTTCCCTCTTTTTCACACTCTTAATAATCTTTCTTCCGTCTTTGCTTTGGTCTCTGCGAGTGTGAGGCTGAAAGGGAAAAGAGGAAACTGTTAGGGAGGCTCCTGTTAAAAGATTCGAGACTCAACTTTTACCCTGTAGCTTACTTTCAGCGGTGCGGTGCCGGCGTATAAAGTATAAATGAGCTTGTAATTTGTAGTTTATTTGTACACTGTATGTATTTTATATCTATACAGATTTAGTGAAAGTACACCGTATAAACTGCGTATGAACATCAACTAAACAAGTAATAAAGGGGCGCTAAAATGTAGAAAGTAGAATATAGACTCTAGACTCTAGACTGACGGTTGGCTGTATCTGTTGGATGGATGGAACATTTAAAAAGTTTAGTTTTGAAAATAATTTAATTTTGTAGTTTGAACTCAGCTCAGCTCAGCTCAACTCGGCCATGTTAAGCCGCTTCTGATTTCCTCACACTGTCAAACTCCAAATACTAAATTCCTTTACTGGCTTCTCCATGCTATCGTCATACCGTGCTGTGCTGTGGAAAATCCAGACCCCAGACCCGAGACAGTAGATTGAAAATTGTACACTGTACACTGTACACATGTAGTATGTATTACGTAGAATGTATGAACACAGACTTTATTTATAATTTACATGGGGATTTTAGGATCGTTCCGCATACGTGAGAATGAGATGGCGAATGGTGACTGAGTGAAAACTGGAAAATTACTGGATACTGGATAGTGGAGTATGGAGCAGAGTCGAGTCGAGAACTGAGAGTCGAGTGAGTGAAGAGTGAGTAAAGCTCTTTGATTTCCCCAGGCAAACTAACACACTCTTAACTCTTCACTCTTTGCTGTACTATGTACAATGTACAGTGTACAGTGGCGGATAGAACGTATGTAAAATGTACATGTACGATCCACAGTATACATTTCATTATGTAGGTTCATCTATCTTTTAACTACATTTAGTTTTTAAGCCTGGAATCTGGAATTTGCAACTTGGTTTCACTTTCAGTTCACTTTCTCTTTCTCCTTCTCCGAGTCTATCCATGTCTATAAGTACATTGAGAATGGAGAATGGAGAATGGGGCTTACTCAATACCAATACTCAATGACTCACTCCCAATTGGAATTGGAGCTCTATGTTTTCAGCTGTGTTGAGTTTAGAGTGTAGAGTGTTGAGTTCAGTGGAATGACATTTAGTGAGTGTGTTAGTGTGTTACATGTATGATTATGTTGGAGCATGGTCTATGCTCTACAATACAGTCTATGGTCTATAGTTTATAGTTTAAAAGGGAGGTGGGAGAAACATAAGGAGTTTAGTAGGATTATGTAGGATTAAACTAGACGTGTACTTTTACCGTGACTCCGGTGGAGTAGAGGAAAAAATGGAGAGTTTGTGTCACGTCCGCCGCATGTATGTCATTATGATAGGGATTCTTTAATTTGGTATAGCCGTATTCAATGGCCGAGAGGAAATTGTCCAATTTTTCTAGATCAATCCGGAATTTTTGAACTACTCCATAACGACTGAAAAGATCCTTGGCGATGTACTTGAGACTGTGACTGTTTGAGGCGTTGTGCAGCTTGTAGATGTCAAAGTGCCAGTTATTCACGTCCTGTCAGTTTCATCAGCGTTTCATCATGTAGCACCAAACCAAACCAATCCCATCCAATCCAAACCACATCATTGTCATTTTCATTGTCATTGTGAAGAACATCCCGAGAAGGAAAAAAATAAAATAGAATTTTCCACATTATTATTATTATTATTATTATTCACGTTTCATTTTCTTACTATTATTATTATTATTATAATAGAAAAACTCTGTGATAAAAATAGGAAATAAAAAGTACAAAACTATACAAACTACAAACTACAAAGCAAAGCCACACTTGACTCTCTCACGCATCTTTGACAAGTGCATCCAAAAATATCTGGAATACAATGGAAATGGAGTTGAAAGGAATAAATCCAAAATCCACAATCCAAAGGTAAAAATGATGAATGTCTAGATTCTAGATTCTAGATTCTAGAATCTGGAATCCAGTATCGAGTACTTTTTATCTACCTCGTTTCTAGTTTATACTTTCTGTGCTTCTATATTTTTATATTTGCACCATTTTTGTATCTTTTTCTCGTACAAAGGACTGGAAACTGGAAATACATGAAAAATGCATGCAAAACAGCAAAAAACCCCAAGAAAAACTCGATCCAAACCAAATGTAATTTAACGAGTTGAAATCAATCTAAAATCTAACCAGAAAAGCACAAAAATACAATACACTAGTTTTTGCTGGTTTTCTGTGTCCGTACTTTGTGGTCTGCAAAAGACTTTGCTTTATGCATGTGCATTTACATTTTACACAGTCAACAGTATGATGTGTACTTTATGCAGTACATTTTTGTACAATTTATTTTGGTCAGACAGAGACATGAAAGAAGATGAAAAAAGCAGAAAATGAAGGAACAAATGACTCGAGACTCGAGTAGTGAATGAATGGAGGAAAACCTACTTAACCGTCACACAACTTTTTCCCGTCTGTTCTCACGAAAGAAACCCCAAATCTCTTTTTCTTCTCCATTATTCCTTTCTCTTACTCTCTCTTTTTCCTTTTCCTCCTCCTTTTCACATATCAAGGAACAACGTAGAACCAAAAGCATTACCAATATCCGTAGTCCGTACTGATTGCGAGTTGAAATGAAATAATGTCTTTCTATGGTCTACCGTACTTTATACTTTACCTACTTTACTTTTTCATTTCGGTTCCATGTTCCATGTTCTCAATTCTGGATTCTCGATATTCTACATTCTATATTCTATATCTCGATCTACCTACTCTTTTTGGCTTCCTTCCTCCTTTATTTCCTCGGTTTACCTCCGTTTGAGAGACATGGAAAATCTACAACTGGAAACTGGAAACTTGACAACCTCACGTGAATGTAGAATATAGAATATTTTGTGCTCTATTTTCCATGCTGTACCCCCAAAATTACAAATTACACACTACAAACGGATGACTAATGGTCACTTTCAACATTTTGCATCCTATCCTCCCTTCTCAATTATCAATTCTCAACTCTTGAAAGAAAAGAGAAGAATAATGTGGATTCATTTGTTTTTTCCTGCAAGAATTCTAATTGTCATAATTCAGATTCAGCATCTCAAATCAGCCTTATCAAACACCAAATATCAAATATCAAGTATCGAGTCAAATCAAAAATGAAGAATCAGGCCTCCGGTACTTTTTACTAGTACTATTTATTATTTATTATTTAGCTATACGTCATACGTAATTTAGATATCTATCGATATCAATATCATATGAATTTGTTGACTTTTTTTATTGAACGAGTTGACCCAGAGGGGAAATTTTTATTTCTATTTTTATTCCAGTTTTTTCACAAAAATCTAGAATCTAGATGGTAGAAAATGTCTCTGTTCTCTCTCCATATCTGGATTTTTCTGGGATACGTTCGTATCTAGTATCTAGTATCGCTAATCACTAGGAATCTATCCTTGCTCATTCTCATTCTTTTACTGCTTCTTTATCTACCTTCCGTCTTGCACTATCTTGATCTACTATCTTCATTCACCCTTCACTCATTCAGGAATTCTCAACTCTCAACTCTCAACCTTTCTCATTGCCTCTGGTTTAGTTCGCCCTTGTTTAGTTCCTTCTACTTTCTACTTGTACTTTTCCGTCGAGTCTCGAAGCTCGAGTCTCGAGTCGTCATTACTATGAAATGCTATAAAAATGAGTCAAATAAACTTGCACGTATTTTTCTATGTATGCAGTACAATGTATAATGTATAGTATGGTATGGAATATGGAAGGTGGTGGATATGAACAAAGAATTAAACTAGGTGGCTGAATGACGGCTGACGGCTTCCCTATCTCACTTTCACATCGCTCCTGGCTTTATTCTCGTTATCTTTCAATTTCCTCCGAGCCAATTTGCAGATGCGAGATACTAGATGCTAGATAATCGAAACTAGACGCGAGATGCTAGACGCTAGACACAAAACACATGTGAAAATGAGAATGCTGCAGCTATCTCTCCAACTCTCACATTGTACATTCTACTTGTGCTTGACAACTCCGTCTATCTGTATTTTCTCCTTCTTTCTACGTATCATGTGAGTATACTGTAAATGGCGTTTTTAAACTGTACCTGCAATTCCGTATTATATAAACTACAGACTATGAACTACGGACACGCGTAATAGAACACACTTTTCAAGAATACTTTTCAAAAGAAAACAACAGTAGTTGCAAGTTTGACTGACCAAAGAGTAAAGAGTACATGCCAATTTCAGACATTTTTACACATTCAAAACTTGTACATAAATATACCCAAAATTCCAGTATTTTTTGCACATGATAAATGAAAAAAAAAAAAAAAAAAGAACAAAAAAGATTACAATTAAATTCACAACGAGCAACAAGGAAAAAATATTACCTTCAAAACTGCAGCAACTTCTGCGGGGATGGATAGAGAATTCGATGATAGTTGTCGATAAAATCTGGAAATGTATCAAATATCCAAGTTTTTATTAGATAACAGAAACTGTACGTTTATTTACACAGACATTCATACTTGAAACTTGATATAATATCATAATATATCATACAATTTCATTCATACGGTACACAAAATTTTAATATTTACATAAAATATTTATATTGGAGTTTTTTTGCGCTCATGGCTCGATTTCGGATTCAAACAAGTCAAGTCACAAGTCACAAGTCAAGAGTCATAAAGTGAAAGCATGTTTTCCTTTTTCCTTTTTCTGATTTCTGTTTCATCATTGAACAGTGATCAAATGTGAATTGTGAATTGACTTGAAATTTGAAAATCAAATCGAGACTCGAGACTTGAGACTGGAAGAATTGGTGGATGACGCACCATGTTTATTATTTATTAGTATCGTACATAGTACAATATGAGTCAATACAGTCGATAAAATAGGATACAAAATAATGATATAAATTCCTTTGATTTCCTTTGATCTTCCAGGCCGTAGCCTTGAACTAACTAGGCATTAATAATGCATCATACATACGTAAAAAGGGAAACGCATACTTTATTTGATTTCATGTCTTGTGCATGAATAAATGGAGGAATTCTTACCGATCAACAAATAAACCGACACGAATGGCGTTTGCGACACTCCTGAACTTCGGCCTGGCTTCCGTCTTTCGTTTGGACGGCTGTTGAACATACATAATATTTTTTTAAAACATCAATATCAACATCAACATCAGCATCAGCAAATATTTCATAAACATTGAGCTTTGAGCTTTGATCAGTTTGCCTGATGAATGATGAATATAGAATATAGTAGTAGAGTTTAGAGTTTGGTTGCGCGTTGAACTTACCACGTTTCTAGTGAATGTACTTGCAAGCCACTGCCTCACTTCCTCTGGAATGACTTCTTCATCAACTTCGCTCAATATTTCATTCTCAGACTCCTCTCCTTGCCTAAAGAAAATCACATCCGACAGAGTCAGCTTATTAGTATCAACTTTATTACACGTGACGCCATGCCGAACACTACGGCGAACAATAAAAATAACAGGAACAATAACAATCACAGCGTGTCAAAACATGGATACACTCATGATTCCGTCTAGTGATATATTCACATTCACAGTGAAGGGATATTTTTATACTTTCATTTTGCATTCAGTAAACAAAGGTGTACGCTATTTACTATTTACACTATTTAATATTTACACTTTACACTTTACGACTAGCAGCATACAGTAACTTTTTTATACTGTATTAAGTATTAAATAAATAATAAATGCTACACACTCATTAAATATAGTTTGTTGCATTTTGTACATAGGAATAAAGAATCTATATTCAATAAATTACCATAATCTAATCTAAAATATCTAAAATATCATACATTTTCAAAGGGGAACAATTTAAACAATACAAATAGGAATAATTAATATTAATATGCACAATTAACAGTTAACAGCAAACAAAGGGTGTAGAACTGGAACATTATTTCTATTGTTTGATATTGTAAATTGTACAGTCTACATTGTAGATGTGCTTTTACTGCTTTCTTATAAATTTAAATACTAAATACATGACAGAACAAAAGCCAAGGAAAAAAGGTTGTACACATTTAAATACAAACACGTGGAAATATTTATGTAACACTTTTCCCCACATTTGTTCATGTATTTTTAGTCGTGAATGTTTTTTATATAAAATCTATTTTTAAATACAACTCTATTGAGAAAGGTGAAGGCTGAAGGATGAAAACATTGCCGGCAAAAAAAACATTCAATTTTATCAATACCAAGACTCGAGACCCAAGACATAATAATATTTGATATTTGAATAGTGAATTAAATACAGAGTAAAGAGTATTGAATATTGAGTACACAGAGCAAGTTGATGCATTTACTATTTAATATTTACTTGAAACTGCGAGCCTTTACATAATTTACATAATATTGTATTTATTGACCGAGAAAATTTCCTATTCATTCTTGTTTATTCAGGATATTAGAATGTTAGGATACGTTCCAATACGGCGCGATAGGATGAAGGGGAACAGATGCCTTTCAACTTTTTGCTGCATGATTATATTATATGCATAATATAAAATCCCTCGTGCTACCAAATGAATGCACATACATATGTGGCTGCTGTACCAAACACCAAACACTGAACACAGAATACTGACTTAATAGTTAATACACATTGAACATGCACAAAGTAGATTCTAGATTCAAACAGTGAGGATTGCGGAGGGCATATAAAAAACTGGGAAACTTGAATAAAGGATAAACAGACTTGATTGAATACTTTACAAGTTATACATAATACATCAGTACATAAACAAGTTGAAGCCGCCTCTTCTCCGGTTGAGAATCGAGAATCGAAAAGGGAGAAAGAAGAAAGAAGAAGGCTCTTTAATGATATGAAACATGTTTATTTTCTTTGTATACTTGTGGTTGTGGTTCTTGGTTCCTCTTTCCCCTTTCAAGTGCATGCTTATACAATTTACAATTTACAACTTTCAATTCATGAGCATAATCATAACACATGTGTAATACGGTTGACGGTCCACGGTGCACCGAACAAAAGAATACATACATAAAATAAATACATCTACACATTCATATTTAAATTATATTATCCAATATCCAATACAAGACGTCTTATAAGACGGTTTTTTTCCAAGTAAAATTTTACATGTATCAAGTATCAAGAAAAAACTGGAGATTTGGATTTTCTAATTTCTTACTCACGTTATAAGTTTATCCTACTTTTGAACAACACAAAACACAAGTACATGAAAAACGGATACATTATACAGCTAAAAATTACAGATGACAAATATTTGTAGTATCAAGTATGAGCAAGGGAAAAGAAAGCGAGTGATCAGTGATCACATAACTTGAGTAATCCTCCGTAATTTGAAATTTGCTCCTTACATTTACAAAATGTAAACCAAAACAATTTCAGGCCGTAAAAGCACTGGATTTTTTATTCGCGATTCTTAATTCCCAATTCTCAATTGTAAACTATACAGTTATCCTTGGATTTGCCGCGAAGCGACACGCTTTTAGTTTTTCGAGCTCATAATTAATTACTATTTAATCTTTAATTAAACCGACTTAAAAGTCTCCATAGATATATTTGAGTGTTTGCGTCTAATAGAGGGAAGTCCATTGTGTATTCCTATTATGGAAACCGGTAAGTTTTTACTTCCCAAACTCAAATATATCAATCTCCATTTTTTTTAGTATTAATCTTACTAAATCTTTCTAAATCCGCCATGGCGGCTCCAGTATCTATACACACGTATACATACTATATGTGGAACCGGCATGATCATCGGATTTCTAGTAATTTTTATTACTTAAATTCTCTGGTTATTTCAATAAATAACTATCATTATGACTTTTCTATTTCATGGACAAATGTCCTACAGTTGTTTGGGTGTAGAAATTTAATTTTCTCCCCTCTACTTATACGGAAAATCCGATATAAAACAAAAAATGAAGTGCATGTTGAACATTATAATATGTTCATACACACACTCTCACTTTCACGTATCTCTGTACATATTATATACATTATACATACAGTCTATAAGTATTCATATGTACATTCGCTTGTTCTTGTAAATACAATTTACTCCAATTCTACTTTTACAGAGTTAAAGAGTGTAGAACAACCACAAACTCCTAGTGCGTTGAACATGGGGAAATTAACTCTAACTTCTCCCACAACCATTTCTTCAAACAATGTGGATCTTGAAGATCAAATGGAGAATGCCCTTCTTAATGTGAGTGATTCAGAAGAAGGAGAGGTTCATGAGGATTTGAATTTGAACTCAATGGAGGACAATTCTCAAGAGAAGGAAAAAGATGATCAGAATGCGGCCTTTTCGGAGGCCCTTCTCCCTAAGGAAAATTCGAGTTTGGTTTTGGCTCTGGTCTCTGATCGTCCAATTGCAACTCCCCAGAAAAATGTATCTGGTCTTTCTAAGACTCAACGACGACGGGCTCGAAGGAATTTGAGTGTCGCTACTAATGTTGATACTCCCAAGAGGAATCGAGGTGTGTCTACTACACCAACTGAAAGGCCCGCTATCAAGCGGGTAAAGGCAGATGGTGTAGGTGATCCTTCTAATGACTCATTTCAAGTCGTCATCACCTCAGATGGCCCTGGTCAAGCTTTGGATCCAAAAACTGTTGGACTTTTGACTGACAAAGTCAATCAATGCTTTCTCGAAAGCCGGTTCACACCGGAATTTGAGTACCTTCGGTTTTTAGGACTACCTAAAACCGCCAAGGGTCGGGTTGTGTATTTTTGTACTAACGAAAAGACACAACTGTGGCTCATTTCAACTTTGAGCGGTGATGGGTCAATAAAGGGGGTCAAGGCCTGGAAACAGGCCGACGCTCCTCCAGAATGGACTTTTCCCGTTTATAAGTTCACGGTACCTTGGTTGCCACTCAATGTTGACAAAAATACAGCGATTTCGCTATTTTTGAAAACACTGCGAGCGGATAACGAAGGGTTATCAACGTCTTCTTGGCACGGCCGTACCCATGGCCAGTGGGTGCCAAGACCCACAGACAAACGGATCAATGTCCACAGTTGGTGGTTCGCCCTCGATGAGGCTTCGGTCGAATTTCTTCGAAAGAAGAAATTCGAACTCAATTACGGTCAAAAGATCGTTAGATGTGCCGAACATGTAGACCGAGTGGGTGGTGGTCCTAGCGGCATTGGAGGCAACTCCAATGTCCGCTAATTGGACTCATGCGAGTTCTGGGTCAAGTGGGAGGGGCAATGACAACAATTCATTGCTTCGCCCACTTTTCACTGACCTAGTGCAAATTAATTTGCAC
>JAQGBH010003696.1:0-19005 GCA_034698265.1 Sminthurinus aureus
TACATCCATCTAATAGGCGTTCATATAGGAGATAGGTATCATATAGAATTAGGAGGACACACAAAATACGTGTCACATATTGGTGCATTGGCCTTGATATGAACTTAAAACTGGGAAATAAAAATTATCCGCGTGGCAGCCTAGTTTTGGTTTATATTAAAATATGTTGACTTGAAAAGGCAAGGGCAGAGGAACAGAGTTAATGAGCAAAATTCCACCATGTATATCGGAATGCATATACAAGGGATTTTGAGATACAGTGGACAAGCAAAGCAAATCCACATCAACACTTTAATATTTCAAAACACTAACAATAATAATATTTAAAACTACATGATACAAAATGTGGAAATTTTGAAATAACGAAAAATAAAAACAACCATCAAGCATTTGCCTTTCCAAGGAGACTAAGTTAAAAGTAAAGTATAAAATAGAAACAAACATCGAAAATATTGAATCAATACAGTGCAATGGACCTATTTAAAATTGTAGGGACGGAAAAATATTAAAACCTAAAGTATTTTTAAAGTCCTGATAATAAAGAATCAAAAACTGTGTGTACACACACAACAAAAAGAACCAGAATACCCGTTCACAATGTAACATACTTTCCGCAATGAGAGTCAAGAATTTACAATGTAAATGCAAATGAGAAGGCGTGCAGAAGTGGAAAAATGCACACAAAAACATAATACACAATGTACATAATAAAAAGGCACAAAATTTTCAACTTTCAAAACCATCTAAGTATTACGAGACATGAGAGAAGTTTTCATTCCCCTCCAGCAGAAAAACAAGTCTTGTGCTTACACGTGCCGTTTTTGTGGTGAAGAGAATCTCTACTGCTTCAAAAAAAAAATCGATGGAGAAGAAATGAGAGAATGTGCTCCACGCATGTACTGGAATACACACGTGTCTCTCTATCTCCACTCTCGCCTTCTCACGCGGAGACACGATAGTATAAACTATATATAGAGAGAGATAAACACCAACATCTTTCTGTGCATATGGTGCTTTTCAATTCTGAGTGAGGAGAATTTCAGAGTGCAAATAAAACCGTGCATGACAATTGATTCAATATTTTCAAAGTTTACATTTTAAACGTAGATAGAAATTAGAAATAATGCTTTTAGTCCGTAAAAACCAAATAACATACTAAACCCTATGCTTGGCCTAACCATCTTTAGAAATTTACAAGATAAATACTACGGAGTCTATAAAATAAAAACATACTAACGGTGGTGGTGCTTTCCTTAAAATAAAACGATTTTGGGCAATATAAACGAAGTTTTACAACTGAACCCAGGCGAATAATGAGCATTAGGGACCATCAGGGAATTCAAAATTAAGTTTTAAAATATATATCACAGTACCTGGAACTAAAACAATGTGATTACAGTTAGTCATAATTATAAAATATACAACAGAGAGAAAACCAGGAAATGTAAAATTCCAAGTTGAGGGAAATCCAACTTGAGGTACAGTGAGAAAACAGAGAGAGTAAACAAAAGAAAGCAATGTGAAGAGTCATACCACACAAGGAAATTATAATGAATGGCGAAGAGTATTCCGCTTGTTATCAAAGTCAAAGAAAAGGAAAATATAAATACTAAGAGCTCTTAAGGACAGCTACAAAGAAAAACTAAAGACAGATGTAAATGTAGTTTATAATGGCCAACTCTACGCTAAATGTAGTTAATTACTAAAATAAATATGCTGAGAAAAATGAAAATTTACAATATAATTACGTCCTAGTACAGAATTAAAAACATGAAAAGAAAAGAAAAACCTAGCATAATCAGGAATAATTAAAAATTTAAATAGGTCTACAAATAGATCCGAATCACACCTAAATAATTTAGGTGCGGGTGCTGAGAACATCACGAATTTTGCAGAAAATTCAATGTCAATGGATAATATAGAATATGATGCAAATGAACCTCCAGCACAAATGCAACAAACAACATCAGAGCCGAATGCTGGAGTTAATTCCTTTGACTCATTTCAAGAGTCGAAGAAAGGAATGGGACGAGGAAATAAGAGTCTCTCAGAACGTTTTAGACAAATGAATATGAATAACCAAAGAAAGAGAGAAAACGAATCCTCAAATATGGCACACAATGACTATGCCAATTTAGACGCATTTTCGGATGCGGATGAAGATGAGGATGAAGAGGAGAATGAGGATGCAGACAAGAGCATGAATCCTCAATTAACTCATGAATGGAGGGAGGAAAGACATTTTTCACCGTCTGTCACACGATACTCTTGTTCAAAAGATTACGAGGGACAGACACCGAGAATGATTTCAATGAAAAGAGGAAGTAATTATAAAAACCCGAATTCCGAGGAAAACAATGACAACGTTTTCAATGGTAAATACAGACAAAAGGGGCACACATCCAATGGGAATGATGTGAAAAGAACCCCTATGGACACAAGGCATGTGACATATCAGGAAAAAGATATGAATTATTACATGCCTAGTGAGGAAGAGGATGAGGAGAGAGAAGAGAGAAAATCATCGGGATTAAAACCGATACGTCAGGCTTTGAGAATACCGAGCTTTGACCCCAATGACCTAAACTCAGATCCTAGAGACTATCTCATGGTATACAACCGTTTGGCTTCATGCAATTCATGGTCTCCTTCGGTGAGAGCGGGTCAATTTGTGGCACATTTGAAATCTTCGGCTTTACAGTGGTACAACAGCAAAACGTCACAAAGAGAAAGAGAGGGCAAAGGTCAATGGACATGGGCGGATTTACAAAAAGAATTCATCCTTTCTCGCTCCGTGACATCCGATATTGCTCATGATTACATGACGCTGCTGAACAGAAAGCAGCGTGTCGGAGAGAAAGCTATAGACTATTTCTTTGTCATGGACAATCTCTCAAACCGATTAAAACCAGTACCGTCGGATGCGGTGAAAATAAAATTTATTTTAAATGGCCTCCTGCCGCCTTTCAGAAAAAACTTGAGTCTTTTGACGGCAAAGGACATGAACCAGTTGGAGGAACTTTTAAAAACCTATGAATTGACTGAGGGTTGTTCTCTGAATTTGGAGACGGATGAAATGATTTTGTTTAACAGACCCGGACGACGAGAAGGTCAGGGGTCAGGGGTACAGAAAGCTGAGGTTGAAACAGCTGGTCCTGGTGAACTCGGACCACGAGAGGAAGCGAGAACGGGGGTCAATGATTCCAACGGTGTTTCCGGGAGGAATGTGCGTTTTCCCTCACGCTCGGAGGAGCGGGCAGCTCGGTGGAAGCAAAACATGCCGTCTGCTTCTTTTTTCACACAACCGGGATTTTTCCGGAACAACACGAGATACCCGGAGGGTGAACGGGGAAATTTTCATAGTAAGGGAAATGCAGGAGAAGGAAGAACATTTCCATCACAATCGCAGAATTTTCGGTTTGCCAATAGAGAGGTCAACAGTCGCCAATTCCCTACACCGGGTTTTATGAGAAATGAACCGAGAATGCCAAAATGCCAAGGATGTCTAAAATGGGGTCACACATTGCAATTCTGTACCACCCGTTGTTTTGCCTGCGGGGATTACGGACATTTTTCGAGAAATTGTGAAAGAGAAAGAACGGAGGTCAAGGGTCAAACTTTTGCTCCTATGTACAATGGTGAAAATTCTCATAACTTGGCATTTTCGGGAAACGGCCGGAGCCGAGAGAGAAGAAACTAGAAAACTCTCTCGGCTACACTCAAAAGGGAGAAGAAGAAAAAGAATCATTGCACAACGAAAAACAAGAGATTTCATCCTCTCACGTGTGTACAGTATTGAGACAACGATGTTGTCTATTGTATATAAATATAAAAATAGAGGGAACAGATTTGCAAATGATTCTGGATTCGGGATCGAGTGTCAGTTTGATTGATGAAAAATATGTGAGAGGAGCAAAGATTTGTACAGATAAGATAATAAATCTCAAGGGAATAGGAGCTTCAGTTGTCACCACCTTGGGTACTGCGGGTGTTATCTTAGAATTGAGTCCGGGAAAACGGATTGTGTCCACCATGCAAGTGGTCAGACAATTACCATTCAATTGTTTGGCCGGAACTGACCTAATGCAGAGGGAGATATTATCCATAAATTTCTATGATTACACGGTGACAACAACTGATGGATTAAAAATCACTTGTTTTTGCACGGATGATGTGCAGGGAAATGTGCATACCTTGAACATGGACGAAAAATTCATGGTCACTGCGGATGAAAATACTGAATTGCAACCGTATAGCATAAAAATGATAAAAATTAACATTAAAAATCCAAAAATGAATGGGGAAAAATGGGAGGAAATCAATGACTTTTATTTTTCTGCCAAATCATGTATGGATCCATTTGTGAATCTGGAGCTGGAGAATCAAACTGTGAAAGTGAATGAGGAAAGGAAGGGACAACTGGAAATTGTAAATACAAGTGGGGAATTCATAACTGTAAAAATGGGAAATGTTTTGAATTATGCCTTGCCACTGGTACAAAAACATGTATATCACATGGAACAAGTTCCATCGAATGACAATGTGGAAAAATTAAAACAGATTGTGAGTTTGGACTTGGAAGCAAATGAGAGAAGAGAACTGATGGACCTTTTGAATCAGAAAAGCTTGGCATTCCATACGGGGGGAAAATACCCGACACCGTCTGATATTTACATGGGAAAAATACGACTGATACCCGGTAAAATTCCCATCCACAGTAAACCATACAATTATGCCATGGCACAAAGAAAATTCATAGAAAAACAGATTGATGAAATGCTAGAAGCAGGCATCATACGAGCGTCTCGATCTCCGTATTCGGTGCCTGTGGTCCTGGTCAAGGGAGGTCATAAACTGGGAGCGGGTAGTGCGGAAAGTAAAGAGAAAGAAGAACCGAATTATCGGTTTTGCGTTGACTTTCGTTTGCAGAATGCCTGTATTTACCGGGACTGCTTTGCTATCACTCCGACTGACACCGTGCTGGAGTGTCTCCGAAATGCCCGGTACATAGGGTCACTTGACCTCAAGGCTGGCTACAATCAAATTCGGGTATATCCGGGTGACGAGAAATATATGAGCTTTATTACCCATTGTGGCCAATTTGAGTATTTGACCTTAGCATTCGGATTTAAGAATGGACCAAGTGAATTCTCCCGGGTGATACAGGGCATATTAGCCGGGTTACTATATGTCAATTGCATCTCTTACTTGGACGACATATTGGTTTGGGGTCACCAATTCCCCGAATTTGTTACAAACGTCGGGTTGGTACTAGACAGGTTAATAGAACATAAACTGAAATTAAATGTGGCAAAATGTTCTCTGGGGAATAAACATACAAAGGTGCTGGGCCATGTTATTTCACGCGAGGGTGTTTCGATGGACCAGGAGAAGGTCAAGGTCATCCGAGATTTGAGGTCACCCAAAACTGTCAAAGGAGTTAGATCGATTTTAGGTTTGACGAATTATTATCGAAAGTTTATAAGGCATTACTCACTGCTTGCCAGACCTTTGACAGAGTTATTGAAGCACAACGTCGAATTCCAATGGGGCGAAAAGGAGGAGAAAGCACTGCAACTTTTGAAAAATGCTCTGTGCTCCGCCCCAATACTCCGACATTTTATGGACGGAGTACCAGTTGTCTTAGCGACGGACGCCAGTGATTATGCACTGGGCTCGGTACTCTCAATTATAATCGATGGCAAG
Source organism: Sminthurinus aureus (assembly GCA_034698265.1). Lineage (NCBI taxonomy): Eukaryota > Metazoa > Arthropoda > Collembola > Symphypleona > Katiannidae > Sminthurinus > Sminthurinus aureus. The sequence goes on from JAQGBH010003696.1 coordinate 5,707, forward strand.
GAGCACCCTGTAAGTTATTCTTCAAAGGTCCTTCGTGGAAATGAGATTTATTTTCCAACTGTGCAAAAGGAGTTCCTTTCTTTGTATCACGGTATTATTTTTCATCGAAATTACTTGTGGGGAATCTTCTTTACTGCTTATGTGGACCATCTCCCTATTTTGGGAAACAAATTCTCGACGAGTCCCAAGAATGGCAAGTTGGCCCGCTATGCCTTGGCTCTTGGCGAATTCAATTTTGTGGTGAGATATAAGAAAGGGAGAGCTCACTCTAATGCAGATGGGCTGAGTCGAATCCATGTGGACTTTCTAGATGAAGAGCGAGAGAAAGCGGAAAGAGAGAAAGTTCCATTGGCTGACGTGGATGTCGAATTCCCTGTTCTCTTTAATAAAAATATTGATTTACAATTATTACAACAGGAGGACTTGCATTGCCAAGGAAAAATAAGATTGATAAATCAAGGAAAAGTACTGAAAAACTATAGGATGGAGGATGGCCTGCTGTACAGGGTGGATGTACATCGCCAACGATTAGTTGTGCCATGTCCATTGAGATCCACTGTGCTATATGAACATCATGATGTTTCGACGGCTGGGCATTTGGCTTTTTACAAAACCTATTTTCGAATAAAAGAAAAGTACTGGTGGCCAAAAATGAGTTGTCAAATAATCCGTTACATCCGAAGTTGTCGTATGTGTCAGATGAGTAAAAGGCCATATAGACCTCGACAAGGAACTCTACAAAGCTTGATCTGTCCGGACGTGCCACATCAATTTATAAGTTATGACTATCAAACACACTTGCCAATCACTGAAAATGGGAATACAAATATTTTAGTTTGCGTTTGTTTGCTCACAAAACACGTGACCATGCGCGCAACAGCGGATCAATCAGCGGAAACAACTGCTAAATTTTTATTGGAGGAAATAATCACGCGTCATGGGCCTCCAAGGCATATTTTATCTGATAGAGGGCGAACGTTCATGTCAAAAACAGTGCAAATTTTATTGCAAAAATTAGGGATTAAAAGTCTGTTTACGTCATCCTATTCCCCAAGAACTAACGGACTTTGCGAACGGACAAACGGCGTCATCAAGTCCATTTTGAGAACGTATTTGAATGACGTGGATCAGAACACGTGGGATCGGCACTTGGGTCAGATCAGTTACGCAATGAATACAGCCGTATCACTTTCTTCTAAAGTCAGTCCGTTCGAGCTTGTATACATGCGCCCACCATTGGCTCTTTTGGATATTATGTTACCCGTAAAAGGAAACCAGAAGTATGAGAGAAATCTCGAGGCGGCTAGAGAATTAAGAGCCAAAGCTAAAGCGGCAATTTTACGAGCTCAGATTCGACAAAGAGAAATTTGGAATAAAGGAAGAAGAGATGTGGATTACAGAATTGGATCTCTTGTTCTGGTGAAACAGTTGGCTACCCCCGTTGGTTTGGCGCCAAAATTAATTTCGAGACACAGGGGTCCATTTTCAGTTGTGCGAAAAACTGGTCCAGTCAACGTTAAGGTACAACATTTGGTCACTCAACAAAAATTCATAGTACATGTTGAGAAGATAAAACCATTTTATCGTGCATTTGAATCCGAGGAATTCCCCGGTGAAGATGCTACAAAACTATTTTGGTTATATGGCCTTCAGGATTGTGTGGAGAAACTGGACCATTCAGAGTCTAGAGAGAAACTCATGCAAAAACTAAAAGTAAAAACCAATTTCCGACCTATAAGGAGATCGGTTCAAATTGACCAATTTTGGGAAGAAATGGACATTAAAATATGGGCATTTGACAGTAAACTTTATGAGCCAATGGATTACATGAGTGTCATAACGGAGAAAGTAAATGATGGGAGTATTTTGGGAATTCGTTTGCTAACTTTGAATCAATCCTACTTTTTGCCCGAGGAGGAGGTCCTCCGGGAAATAATTTTTAGAGTGAAAAGAGAAGAGAAAGAACTCTCTTCATATCTACAGGAGACACGAGTGGACATGAATTCCTCAAATTTTATAGGAGCTCCTTATATACAATACGATTTTGCCTGTTCACTTGACGGATGGATACAATTACAAGCAATTGAAGTGACTGGAGAATATTTACAATCACCTTACAACATCGATCGAGTGATTGAAAACCTTTTGAGTACTCAACCATCGGGTCATACTTTGGGATTTCTGTTTGACATCCATGATCCATGCGGTTGGGCGCTCCTACTTATGTTTCGTCTGGTTTCATTTGCGACAAGAGAAGGGAAATATAAACAAACAGTTTATAATTTGTTGTATGAGTTGAGATTAGAAATCCCTTTTATATTTGAATATGAGGAAATAATTGAAAAGGGATTAAGAGCCGCAAATAGATGTTTGAAACTAGACCACATTTTTGAGGAATGCGAAAGTGTTGAGGGAACACATTCCAATACCAGTTCGGAAGAGGATGAACAAAGAGACATCACAGAACATTTGGAGGTACAGGGTGTGGGGGACAAGTCCACAAAAAGTCCCAAGTTCACATCCACTCCAAAACAAACAGGGAAAATAAATCGTACAAAAGTGAGAGCACCAAGACCAAAAATTAATGATCATCACAAATTTAAAAGACAGTCAAACAGAAATCATATTGAGGAAAGCACTACATCAGGGGATGAATCCATGAATGAGGGAAATATGAAAGAGAAAACAAAAGTGGTGGAAATCTCTCCTTCTGATTCATTGGTTTCGTCTAGTGGGGAAAAGACAGAAGGTGGAGTTACAGAGGAAGAAAAACCACTATCATTGTCATCTGAAGATGAGAATGGGTATTCAACAGTGGAGCATGTGCCAGCGGTCACAAGAGCTGGACGAGTAATTAAACAACCAGCTCACCTAAAAGACTATGTACAATTTAAAAACTGACTTGAGAACTTTAAAATTTTCTTTTCTTTCATAAACATGACATATCTATGAACTTTCTTTTCTTAATCTATTCATAGGCTTTCGTCTTTACTTATGGGATTTTCACTTCTGACACTTTCTACAGCACAAACTGACCATATTACTACTAATACCACGTCTGGTCTTTTTTCATCAGTACTTGGGCGTATGTATGAATCACTACCACCTATAGACTTGCCGCAACCAAAGGTTTTACCGGCAAAGTTATGCATGGAGAAATTAAAGGGTTTGTCATTTTCGGGAAACTGGAACGCAACATGGCCTACTAAAAATAAGACAGTCCAATATTGGTGGACGGGAGTGAATTACAAATTTCAAATGGCGGCACATGCATGTCAAACAAAAACATATGAATGGCAGGAAAGACAGGATAATATGACCGGAAAAGCGGTTCATGACTACGTGGAGGTTCCGACTCCCGCAAATGCCATGGACATCTCTTTGTGTAGATATTTAGTGGAGAACCTAAGGGATCCGGATGGAATCGTTTTGCAAGCCATTTCCTCTGGCTATTATAGGACAATCAAGGTCGGTTTTCCACGGTTGAAAAATGTCCCTGAACATGCAATGACAATCAACGAGTACATTGTGCAAAATATCACTGTTGAGGCTGCTAGTGGTAGCACGGTCATTGTGTCCAGTCTTTTGCAGGGAGACTACTGTTATGTCTTTACGGGTGGTTGTCCGTTTAATAATCGGTCAACCAGTTTCGTTGTGTGGGACGCGATGCGCATGGGAACCTGTAGGTATGAGGCCAGAACTCCTGCTAAATGCACAATAGTCGACCGGGATAGAACTTGGTATTGTCCGGATTTAGAGTGGTTGCGAAGAGGGGATAGAAAAGCAATTGCTTGCGCCACAAAATTTACAGGCCGAGAGGACATTAGGAAAAGACATCAGATTCTCAGACCGGCTGAGACTCCTCGGAGTATAATCAAACTAGATCAAAATGATTATGAGATGTCTAAACTTTATGATCCCACATTAGTAATGCAGGAAAAACTGGCTCCTAGAAGATCACAATGGAATGCGAGTTCTCCCTATTATTACACGGGAAGGATCATGGAAAGCAAATTGTCAATTTTCGAATGTCAACGACTTTATAATTATCATTTATTACCGGCACGGAATTGCACTGTTAATTTGCCAGTGATTTATGAAACCAAGGACGGTTATTTCACGGGCTATGTCAATCCAAATTCGTATGAGATCCAACATAGAACACCCGAGTTACACTGTCAATCGGGATTGTTTAAAGCTCCAGCTTACAAGCCTAATCTAAAACCACTTTATGATAGGGTGGGTCTTATCATGCGAAGACCGGTCTTTCCAGGAATTTCCGTTTGAACGATGAAAATTAGACAGAGAGAGAATTTTATGAAACAATGGATTATTTGGTAATTTATAATTTATCATTGGGAATTTTTCTTGGAGACTAGAGAGTAAAATTTTGATACTAACCCAAACTAGGTTTTCCGTGTGGAGTGAACTAAAAACAACAAGTTAAACTAACTAACGAGATTTTAACAACTGTTTGTGGAGAGTGAGAACAAGAGTAAAACAACAAATAGGACCGATAAAAACAGAAACGAGGAAATAAGTAACAGAATAATTTCATTGCTTATACAGGATGTTGTGGTTGTGGCTGTTTTACATAATACACTGTGGGACTGAGATACACAGTTTACAGTTGACAAAATTTGACGGGCGTTTTCATGCGGCTGCTATCTCATGGAAACCGCCAGAGCTGCAGACTCAGCCTTTACGATTCTGCAAACCTAAATTACGTGGATTGGTAAAAAACAGACCAATAACTAAAGCTGTGGAGGAAACTAATTCATGGGAAAAAGGATACAAATTGGCATGGACTAATTCAGAGTATACAATAACAATCATGGCAGTGGGTTGTTACAAAACGAGATTTAACCGGACATATTATGGCGGAAGGATTGGTGAACGAGTGTACCCACAATCCTATCCGGTGTCTCTTGTGGAATGTGAGAGAACCTACAAGGCGGCGGCTAATCCGCTGGCCCAGGAAGAGAGATTTTTCTGTGGAAAACACTGCTGGAATCACTATATAGAACCAATGGCACTTTCCGTGAGGAAACCTGAGAGAGTCGTGGAAAGGTATCCATTGTTTGGCCAAATCTTCCTGAGGACAGACTATTTCCAGTTTTATTTCATTCACCGAGAAATTACATTTAATTCGAAATTGGAGTTTGTCTCTTCTAACGTACCAAATATTAAGAGTTGCCGAGTGGAATTGGGTTATTGTGAGACTCCGACGGAGGTCATTTTCTTTGATTCAGAATCCCTTTCCAGTTGTCAGCAGAGAGTGGCAGAACCTTTTGACTGTTTGCTTTCTCGGGGAAGGTTGAACTGTTCGGTGTTGAACATGGCCTACAATTATAAATCGGCATTTAGAAAGTGTGAGATCCGTGTGGTGGATGAAACATTCATGCGCGATGCTCCTGCTGCACCAATGGCTCAGGAATCCTTCTATTCTTTAGAGAAGGATTTTCCCATTTCATTTCCCGTGAAATTGGGACAAGAGAGTTCGGAACTCTTGCCATTATATGCTCATAGGGACATGTACACCGTGAGTTCATTCAATGAGCAGGCACGCTCGGAGGCAGTAGTGAAAGTGGATGAGGGAGTCCGACTTGCGGAGAACGGAGAGAGCGAGGAGACTCTCGAATTTATCAGAGAGCCTGGGGAGAGTTCAGATGAGTACAATGAGTTGGACACTTTCCCTGAAACATTGGGAGATGAAGAGTGGCATGGAGTTCAGGCTGATCAGGGGAGTGTCACTCCAACGACGGAGAGCACGGCGGAGAGTCCAACCAAAATCAAACATGACCAGACTTTTCATAATATATTCAAAAGTCAATTGGTGGGAGCGCTACAGAAAATGTTGAGATTTCACAGAAGGGTCAGATCTCCTAAAACAAACCACAGATACATTAGTCAATACTCAAAGGACGAGGCCCGAGTGAACTTAGAGAATTTCTTGACAATGAAGGCTAGCTATGAGTTGAAACGACTAGCCAAAATGAAATTGCCTTCCAATTTGCTAAGAACAGGAACGTTACAAAAACGTTTCTATAGGGGTTTGGATGCGAGGAAAAGAGAAATGTACATAGAGGAATGTCGAGAAATTTGGGAATATGCATACATAGATTCAATTGATTGTCCGTCCGGAAGACCTGTGGTTTTCCAATTGGAAGGAGAGGAACTTTTGGGCTTATTGGCTGACAAAGAGAAAGAGATAGATGGGAGAATGAATGAAACACTGTGTTCTCTTTTAGAGAATGAACCCCTGGTGTTAGCACGTTGAATATCCATTACATAATTAAAAACAGTAGTCAAAATTTAGAAATAACCACGACAAATAGTTAAAATTAGTCACAAAAATGAACAACAAAATTTTTTATTATTTTTTTGCGATGGTACTGTTGTTGTTGTTGTGTTAGTATAAGGCAAGACAAACTAAACAAATAGTAATATGGAAATTATATGACTGCACAGCTTATCAATATTCTTTAAAACTTTATATAAAATTTCAGGACAGAGACCAAGGGTTCCAGAATGATTTACTTTTTCTATTTTTTATATGGGTCATTGATGTTTCTTTCCCTATTGCAACTTGGGGAAAGTTGCTTTGGGATTTTCACAAAGAAAGCAGCTGAGGAAGCTGTGGCAAAGAGATCAAAAATTCACTATCAGTGGCGACAGAAAAATTACGAATTCGAACAACCTCGCCAAACACAAGGAAATCATTCTCTCCGATTACCAGAGATACGAGATAATAATGTGTCAATATCTAGATGTAGAACAGTTTTGTCGGGCTTTGACTACAAGCACACAATTACAGATGGACAAGCGACAAAACTCGTAATAATGTTTAGGGACCAAAACTGGGAGATCCAGGTGCCCGCATATGAATGTTTGGCACTTGAGACAAGAGTCAAACCGAGACATCGAATAACGGATTATAATTCGGTCCAGTTTGAACAGAGATGGTTGAAAGTGCATAATGAGGCATGCAGAGAGATGAGAAAGACCGAAAAATCACCCACCGGTGACCCGCTTTTCTCATCACAAAAGGAAAATTATTTCCGAACCAAAACAAGGCTTGAAGATGCACTACCAGGAGATGTCTCAATAAACTTTTTTGTTATTCCTCATTACTTGAGAATAGCGGCTAATAATTTATACGTCTTTGTTCGGGGACTATTAATGCCACTCAAATGTCTGTTTTCCGAAGGGTCTTGTGAAACTGAGGACCGAGGAACCTTACTATGGGATGAAGTGGCATTGAGTGAATGCAAGAGAAAGGTAGAAGCTCCTATAGTCTGTGTGGAGAAGGACGGAAAATTTAGTTGTCCGGAAATTGACTTGCTTTTACCGGAAGTGTCTCCTTTCTCTGAATGTCGAGTCAGCTTTCCTAACTTGACCTTGGCTCAAAGAACGTTCTCCTACGACGACTTGCCCATGGCAGACGAAACCCGGGTAAACAGACCAGCGATCCTGGCGGATATTGAGAGAGATGAGAAAATGATTCACACAAGGAGAAAACGATCAGTTTATGCAGCTCAAAATCCGTCGGCACAATTATATCTAGACCAAGAGACATACGTAAGGAGACGGGCCGCTGTTCGAATTCCGAGAGAGTTTTCTGAAGGCGCATTCGAATACAAATTACTAAAAGAAAATGAAACCAACATCCTTGTTCACTGTCAAAACACAACACGTTATGTTTTGCTGCCTCGATACAATTGCACGCGCGAGTCACCTATACTCTATGAAATTGGTGGAAGGAAGGGATTGGGATACATTTCAATCGAAAGCCAGGAAATTTTACGCGTTTCAACTGAACCTCGATGCACTGCTCATTCCTATCAGTCAATTTTAGCTCAGGCTTGGGAGTCGAAAGAGAAAACTTTGGTGAAGGTGGTGGTTTAATTGGGAGCGGAATTTTTTTTAAAAACCAAAACAATAATATATATTAGAACTAGAAATAGAAAAATTAGAAAGTATTATAAAACAAAAGAATTGGCTTTGGGAAACAAAAAGGAAAAAGGAAAAACAGGGACATAATTAAATTACAGGGTCAACAATTTATCAAATCATTTTATTTATTTGAGGTGGGGGCATGGGGTCATCTTGGCGACGGTGATAATTTTCTCGGGCATGGGGGCTTTTTCCACAAAAGGAGAGTCCAGCCACGAGAATGAGAGAATGACGGAGGACGCGGAAATGTATGATTTGTTCCACAATTTCAGGAGAAAGGAAACTCCATTGTACCGATGTTCAGGTTTCATGGAGGGGGTAAAGTACCGACTGCCTTCTCGATCTTTGAACTGTCCACTTTTGCCGGACTTGACTAATGCTAGAGTTTTAAAAATCGCCTTATGGTTTGAAGACATTTCTTTGGTTCCCATTACTGGTTACGAGTGCTATGCCATCAAAACCACAAAGACTTTAAGATACCACTTCTTTGGCGCTCATTATGAGGACACAACACACGAAAAAGTTGCAGTTACAGCTGACGAATGTAGAGAGATGATTAGATCAGGTCAGAATCCAATGGGAGTCAATTTGAGAAGGATTCAAAACGGATACATGGGAACCAAATTTGAACCAACAGTAGAATGGAATTGGCCACGAGAAGTGCAGAATTCGGTCATAAACCATTATTACATAACCTTGAATGTCATTGTCAATAATAGAGATGAAACAATACAGAGTCGAACAAAACTAATAGATCGATGTACTTATCACTCCGGTTCCTGTCACTCACAGTTGGGAGTTTTAATCTGGAATGCAAGAGACATAAAAATATGTAGACTAAAAGAATATTCTTCTACACAGTGTCTTTTGGCGGGAAACTCGGTTTCTTGCCCGGACCCTCAAATCGCTTTCACCGATTTGAAACGCATTTTTATGTGCAACGTAACGGTCGGACTGAGTGCGCAGGGAATAATTGTAACTCAAGAATCTCGGGGTCAACTGGATCAAGAGATTGTAACAACAGCCGAAATGAGAGTTTTGACGACTCCACCGTCAATGAGAAAGGGAAGATCTACAGATACCATGGTCCAAAGTGAGAGTAACCTGGAAAATCTGATAATTCCACCGACAAAGAGAGTTCCACCTGGTCCGGGTATTATGCCGGATCAGCAGTTAAATGGAAAGTTTCAGTTTCTCTATGACATAGTTCAGAAAAACTTGACTCATGACATTCAATTATTGTACCGAGAAGTCTGCACTGCAAACGAGAGACAGTTGCAAATGTTGATATACTTAGCGTATTCCGGGCACCCCAGTCTAATTGTACAGGCGCTCTTTGGAACGGCGTGCTATTTTGTCAAACTGTTGGGGGATCTTCTAGAAATTTTCATGTGCATCCCGGTTTACGAATACATGTTTTTGCCGCGGGTGAACTGCACTGAATTCTATCCGGTAAAATATATGTTCCAACATGAACAGAAATTCGGATATCTCGTACCCATGTCACACGAGATTGTGGACTCCTCCCCGAGGTCAAAATGTCCACCTCCGAGTTTCTACTTCGATACCGGGGACAAAGTTTTGCTTCTCACGAACAGAAGTATGGTCCTCCACGTGCCTGTACTCCCAGTTCCTGGAGAGGGGCTCGCAAATATTTCGGCATTGCCAAAACTAAGTTTTGATGCTACGGGAGTTTATGATATGAATGAAGTGAGTGGACAGCAGACGGTTTTGTCAATGTTGAGAGATCTTCAAGCCAAAGATTCAGTGGCAGACGCTATAAAAATGCAAATAAAAGGAAAGCCTCTTGGACCGCAATACACCAGAGTAATTTCAGATTTAAGGGAAGTCGTCATTTCCCCTTTTAGATCCTTGTTAAATCAGGTGTTGCTGAGTCTCTCGGTTTTGCTATTTATTGGGTTTGTGGTTTATGCTATCTATGCTAATAGAGGGAAATTGTTTCCAATCGTTTGCCTAATGTGGAGAAGAATTCGACGTCAAAATCCAGAGGAAACCACAAATACCATGCCCCTGAATCTCGTATCAGTGGCTGAACCAAAAGACGATCCATCCCTATCCTATCCAGTTCCTCCCCCAAGATACACTAGTATTAGAGAAACCACCTTGCTATTACCACCTCCACAACCTCCAAGACTATATCCTTGTCCCGACCCGTCCCACATCCAGAGCGAAAGCGCTCCTCCTATGTGACTCAATTTTATTTTTATTCGTTTTCTTTCTTTTATTCTAATAATTTTCATCTTTTCCCTGCTGCTGTGTTGAAAAGGAAGTAAATAATACGTAAGAGAGTCAAGAGAAAAAGGTAAAAATTAGAGGGAAAGGTAAAATCGTCGTGAGTATGAGTAATGAGGAAGAGATTCAAATGAGAAAAGAGAAGGAGTCTACAATGTACACGAAAAGAGTAAACACCCGTGTTAGACGGATGAGAGAAAGGAAGTAAAAACAAAAAGTAAACACTCAGTTTAATGGAATGTACACACCAAATAGAAATAAAAATAAAAATAAGAAAAATTATGAAAAGAAGGAAAGAAAAGGAACAATGTCCTAAATAAAAGAAAAGGGAGAAGAAAGGACTATGAGAATAAAAATAAAGAATATTATGAGTAACGAAACTCTAAATAATTTTAAGTACATAATGAGAGAATCGAATCTTTGCCAAGTAAATCTCAAGGTTCAAACTAAACGAGATTTACTTCATAAATAAGAATACTAAGTAGTACAAACAAAAACATACACTAGTAAAATGAAGAGTATAGAATAAGAAAGTGAAATAAGAAGCAATTTTAATTTAAAATTTTCAATACTCGGTGCAATGTACAATCAATTGAAGTCAAACATTTCCTATCATATTTATTATTAGGGCTACATACTACACACATGAAGGTATTCCGTATCAATGGCCTTCGCCAGTCCAAATCCCTTCAACTTTATCTCAAGAAACAGTGCCGGCTTTTACACTTTCTACCAACTATAACTATCCAGGACAACTGATCTATCCCAACCAGTGGATGTCTAACGTGGCTTCGATCACACCAGCGACTTATGGCTACTCAACATCTCAAGACTATAGAGACGAACCATCTTCTTCATTCCAACCTCCATTCCATCCCCCAGAAAATCATAAAAAGAAAGCTAGAGGTTCTGGACAACCACAGTGTGAGATAAAGACCTGTGAGAATCTAAAGTCTCATCCCTTCAAACAGTTGGTTATGCAATGTCCTCATAGGACTAGGAGCTTGGCCGACCAAACCCTCCGACCGAACATCCCCCGGAGTACCGAATCCTATGTGGGGTTCCATACGTATAAGTTACACCAACTGTCTACTGGGACCCCAAATATACTCAATAAGAGAAAAGACCCCAGTGGAGAACCAAAATCACACACGTGTAATATACATCTTCGGATAGGGTATCAGATTTATATTGATATCCTTCCACATTACAAGGCTGTGTTATCATCACTCCAAAAGTGTTTTGAGAACGTGAAAACAAAGTGCTCGTTCTCTCTCATAAACTACACGGCTCCCGACCATGGATGTCTCTCCCGCTTTTTTAGAGCCGGGGGAAACGACTATCTCGCTCAATTGGAGAGTGAGATGGAATTTCTTAGCCAGAACCCTGAAATAGCGGGATTGGATTCCCTTAAGATCCTACGAAACAACGTAATTGCTGAATGGGGAGTAGTGGAAAGGTTCGACGAATGGCTCAAAACTCACTCCTTTGTGGATATTGAGAGAATGGAGAACAAAATGAGACTCATGGAAGACAATCTCAAGGAGTTACGGATGGCGTACGCCAACCCCCAAAGGATGAGAGAGGAGCACATAAAAAGAATGGAAGCTCAAAAAGCTGTCACCATAGCTCATGCAGAGCACAATCAAATCTTGTCTCGAGAATTGACTCGTGTAAAAGAGGAATTAGCCACTAGCCAACAAGACTTGGATACAGCCCGAAAAAGTATTATCAATCTTTGGAATGATCTGTCCGTCTTCAACGATGAGAAAAAGGAAAAAGAGAGAGCAGCAAAAGAAAAGGAAGACAAATCTTTACTACCTACATTGCTCCAAACCAAACCAACAGAACCACTGCCACGGGAAATCCACACTACATCCCACGACCATATCCCTGTCCCTGGATAATTAGACCAAGCTGAATATTCCTCATCTTTCTAAAGTTACAAGACTGTGTAATAATTAAGACTTTCAAAACAAAAGACTTGTTAACATTTGGAAACATTTTTGCACTTTTATACCCTAGATATAAGTAGTAGTTATTAAAGTACGACCAAGAATACTGAATTCTTGAGAAGAAAAGTACCTTACGGACTTTTCCTATACTCAATAAGATAAATAAACTTTACCCACGGTTACTAAACCTAAGGAAAGAAAACTAAATACAAGTACAAAACTTGAATTTATAATTATAGAATATTAGATTTAAGGAAACTCCTCTTAACTGACTAAAAGAAATTGTATGGAAATGAAATATGAATGAAATAATGAACATCATGTGTCATAGAGACTATGACAGTTGAGAGGGGGAGGAATTATGTAACGACTATAAATGATTATTTATATTATACATGATTAGAAGAATAACGTGTGTATGGTGTATATGTGTAGCGACTATAAATGATTATTTATATTATACATGATTAGACGAATAACGTATGTATAAGGTATATGTATATGTATGTATGTATGTGTATATGTGTAAACACATACATGGGGACTGCGGAGGCTTCCGACAGACTCAGATCGAGTGTGTGTAGAGAAGTTTAGAGAGTGAGAATGAAAGGAAGAGTAAAACAGAAAGTGAGAGTGAATTCGAAGAGTAAAATAGAGAGTGAGAGTGAAATGAAAGAGTATAATGGAGAGTGAGAGGAAAAGGAAGAGAGAGGGTAGAACGAGCATCCAGTGGAATGAATCGTCATTCCACTGGAGGCAGCCGAGAAGACTAGTACAACAACAAATAGAGTCTGAGTCTGAGCCTGAATTTGAGTTTGAGTCTGAGTCTGAGTTGAAGTCTGAAGCCTGAGTCCCGAGTTTGGGGAGTGAGACACAATAAAATGTAAGATAAAACTTAATCCAAATAAACCACGATAATATTCTCATATTATTATCATATTATTATTGTATTGGGGCTATTCATTATTAGTAATTTGGAGATCAAATATCTAACAAATAGATATTAGATTGATACTCTCATATCCATGATTAAGGAGACGAGAGTATGCATGTCTATATACATCCATCTAATAGGCGTTCATATAGGAGATAGGTATCATATAGAATTAGGAGGACACACAAAATACGTGTCACA